>CAUYLG010067839.1:0-20763 GCA_963573385.1 Cacajao melanocephalus
GCATTCTAGCCTGGGCAATAGAATAAGAATCCCGTTCTCTCTCCCTCTTTCTCTTCCTCTTTCTCTCTCTCGTACATTCTTTTTTTTCTTTCTTTCACTCTCACTTTCTTTCCTCTCTTTTTCTTTCTTTCAAAAAAAAAATAATAATGCATACACAAATGGATATACAAGTAAAACTGGGGAATACATCAATGTCAATATCCTAATTGTGATACCATGTATTAATTTTGCAAAATGTTACCATTGGGGGAAACAACGAAGTATATAAGAGATCTCTGTATTATTTCTTACAACTACACGTGACTCTACAATTGTCTTCATATTTAAAAAACAAAAGAAAAAGAAAGAAACTAAATGCAACATGATATCCTGGATTGGATCCTGGAGCAGAAAATGGACATTAATAGAGAAACTAATGAAACGTGAACAATGTCTGGAGCTCAGTTAATAGTAATGCACTAATGCTGGTTTCTTAATTTTGTACACTGTTAAAGCAACATGTTAATCTTAGGGAATACTAAGCAAAGGATACACCAGACTTCTGTACTATCTTTGCAAATTTTCTGTAGTAAAGTTTCTGTAGCAATCTCAATTCCTAATAATTTATTTTTTTTAATTTAAGAAATTATCAGTTAAATAGGATTTGTGAGAAAGTGATAATTGAAGATAAGTAATATGAACAGGATTCCCTGAAGAAGAAAAGCAAGGCAAAGAAACAGCACAAACATGAGAAAACCATAATTCGAGAACACTTATTTGAAATTTTTTAAAAAAGATTTGAAACTATATCTTGAAAGAGCCCACAATGTACCTTAGAATGTCAACTCAGAATTACCAGCAATATACTCTAGTAAAATTACTGGACTTCTAAATAAATCCTTTAGGATTTAGGCTAAAAGATCATATGACTAGTAAGATAAAGAAAATAAAACATTAGAATTTTCAACAGCAATGTTTTTGCCAGAAAAAAAAATGAGCTACAAATTTAAGATACTTAAAAGAAAAAGTGAGCCAAGGATTCTATTTCTGGCAAACACAACCTTCAGATATAGAAAATACAGACAAAATGTTATGAACAAGCAAGAAAATTCATGAAATATGAATATCCCCTTAAGCCTTTCCTAAATAATTTATCAGAGGCAAAACTTGAGACTAAAGAAACATCATTATAAGAACTAGTGGTGAGCATTCAACATACAGTTACTAACAGAATTAAGACTAAGTAAAAACCGGGGAAGAGACAGCGTAGTATGTAATGATGACATGCTCTGACAATATATAAGACAACCATGAAAAACAATCAGGGAGAATGCAAATAGTATATGCAAAAAATAAAAAATATTTTTAAGCAGTTTTCAATAATTAAAAATGGTTGTTGTCTATGGCCATACCACCCTGAACATACCCAATCTCATCTAAAAGTGGTTCTGGTGGTATTAGTATCGTTACTCCTAGACTACTATCTGTGAAATGTAGAATTAAAGCAAATGAGTAACTGTGGATATACTAATTCTGTATTTTCAGTTATGAAAAGACACAGATGTAGTACAGAAGAAATTAAGAACCCCCAAATACAAACTGATTTTGAAACGGAATAGGAAGTATCAATGTGAAATGACAATTCAGTATTTTATATTTGTTCATATATTTTCCTAGCTCTGTCCACTGAAAAGGCTTAAAAGTAACTGAGAAGCAATGAATATCTCTAGTGCCTAGATTGGGGTCTTGAAATACTATTTCCTATTTTTTAAAAAGTTTTAAAAAGGAAATTTTCTTAGAGAAATAGCTAATTCCAGTTCTAAACTGAAAATATAAAAATGAGCCTGAAACATCTTGTCATACAAGATAGCAAGGAAGCTTTCAAAGAACACAGGTTCCCATTGGCTAAAAGGATAATTTAAATATATACAAACAAGAACTACAACACACTGAAACCCACTTAAATAAAAATATTTAAGTCTATGATTTCATAATAATAATAAACTAGTCACCATCTAAACCTATTTTCTTGAAAACTAAGTAAACCTAAGGATTTATCTTGCCTTTCCTATTTGAAGTTTAATACTGAGGAAACAAAAAATAGATGAGGGAATGCATCTCATAAAATGGTTCTAACTTAATAAGTGAAAACAAAATAGTAGAATTGGAATATTAATTCTAATATTTTACAAACACTAATGAATTAATGGATCCAGACATTGAGCATCAGTGGCTGATAATAAAAAGACAAAAACCAGACACTACGAACTTCCTGATAAAAGAACACAGCACCACCTATAGTCCTGCCAAGGGACGTGATCTCAGCCTCATGAAGCCTCCCATCCTGTGCCAATTTGCAAGAAATGCAGAAGACAGAAGAAAATGCCAAACTGCTCTAAGAATGTGCAATTCCTAGGCTGTGGGTTAACTACACAGGTCAAAGGCAATTGTAATGTAAAGTCTTAAAAGAATATCAAGATTTTAAAAAGGGCAAGATTCACATTTAAGTGATAAAACTAAGAAGAAACCACAAGAGAGTGATTACTTTTGGAAGGAAGGAGAGGGCCAAGACCACATGGAAGTGTTTCTGGGATGGCTAGCAGGCTTATAGATACTGACCTGGTACATATGACACCTTGTAACTCATTAAGCTGCATATTTTTGGGATGTGGTTTTCTATATCTGTATTTTATTTTACAATAAGTTTTATTTTAATTAAATAACAAATAGTTAAGCAATTATGTTTAGAGATATCTATAAGAAAGATTTTTGACTTAACCCCAGGCTTTGTCACACGCCCTTACCTGTATATACTTAACTCACCGGCCGCTTTTTATCACTTGCAGTTCAGATTCCCCAACTGCACCTCTATCATAGCCCTGCTGTTGACACCCTTTAGGGATACACCAAAAAATACTGAAATTTTAAACAGAGTGACAGTGTTTCTCAACCATTTTAAAGCCATACCCTCTTCAAAGAAATGTGTAAATATTATGTGTATGCAAGCACATGTGCACCCACCAACCTACCCCACATGGTAGTATGCCTTAGAATAAATCTTTTATATATCATCAATAGCTAAGTAGATTGTGATGAATCTTACTGTATATAATTTCAATTGTGAAAATAATTTTTTTATTTTCCATGTATATAAAATTAAAATCCTAATTTTTTTTTTTTTTTAATAGAGACAGGGTTTCACCATGTTGGCCAGGCTGATCTCGAACTCCTGACCTCAAGTGATCCACCCGCCTTGGCCTCCCAAAGTGCTGGGATTACAGGCATGAGCCACTGTGCCCAGCCAATCCTAAATATTTTAAGAATTATAGTTGCCCTCCTCTCTCCCCTATACCACTACCACAGGAGTTTCTGATTGATCCTCCCTAGAAAGGAGTGTGCCCACCAGCATTCGACTGAATATCATTAAATATCATTGCAAACAAAGAACACATACACATGAACACAGAATAATAATGATAATATTAATGGCAACAATTATTGAGCAACATTTAATTTAAATGCAAAGTGAGTGTACCAGACACTTTATAAACTCTTTAATCTTAACAAAATCTGCAAGATAAGTATTATCATCATCCCCATTTTATAGAGGGAAAACTGACATGCAGAAATTAAGACATTTCAAGCCTCCTCAGCTAAATATGTAATAAAATAGCAGCCAAGCAGGGTGGCTCATGCCTGTAATCCCAGCACTTTAGAAGGCTGAGGTGAGAGGATGGCTTGAGCTCAAGAGTTCAAGACAAGCCTGAGCAACATACTGAAACCCTGTCTTTACCAAAAAAAAAAAAAAAAAAAAAAAAATTAATTAGTTGGGCATATTGGCAGATGCCTGTAGTCCCAGCTACTTGGGAGGCTGAGGCAGGAGGATCACTTGAGCCCCGCACTCTGCTATGATCACACCACTGCACTCCAGCCTGGGTAACAGAACAAGACCTTGTCTCAAAAAAAAAAAAAAAAAAGAATAAAATAAAAAGATTAATAAGATTATACCATTTCAGGCAAGATAAAAGGAGTCTCTCATAGATTGATTCAACAATCTCAGAGATCCACAGGAAAGCAGGGGAAAGAGCACCAAACTGGGAGCCAAGGAACTGAGTTTTCAGTCCTGCCTCGTATCGGGTAAGTTATCTTAGAGTGTCAGTTTCCTCATCTTAAAATGAAGACTGACAAGGACCATTCTAATGCCCCCTATTCTACAGTTGTTGACATTAAAGGAATCATGTGGAAATGTAAATGGAAGGGCATCTCAGGCAAAGTTGTAGGCTTTTGGTACCTCAAAGATTGGGAACTAGAGGCAAGAAAGCCAGTAAGTAGCCAAGCTTAAGCTAAATGAAGAAAGATGGGTACTCCTCTCTATTAGGCTCACTGAGGACAGAAATGGGCAAATGTATATGTAAAAATTAATAAAGGCGGCTGGGCACAGTGGCTCACGCCTGTAATCCCAGCACTTTGGGAGGCCGAGGTGGGCGGATCACAAGGTCAAGATATCGAGACCATCCTGGCCAACATGGTGAAACCCCGTCTCTACTAAAAATACAAAAATTAGCTGAGCGTGGTGGCGTGTGCCTGTAGTCCCAGCTACTTGGGAGGCTGAGGCAGGAGAATTGCTTGAACCCAGGAGGCGGAGGTTGCAGTGAGCCGAGATCACGCCACTGCACTCCAGCCTGGCACCTGGCAACAGAGCGAGACTCTGTCTCAAAAAAAAAAAAAGTAAGTGGTAACTATAACCTACATACACAGCGTGACCTGCCAAGCGCTGCTCCAGAATCTTTACACATAATTTACTTATCCTCATTATTTAACTCACTTTATTCTTGTTTTTTTTAGATGGAATTTCACTATTGTTGCCCAGGCTGGAGTGCAGTGGTGCAATCTCGGCTCACTGCAACCTCTGCCTTCCGGGTTCAAGTGATTCTCCTGCCTCAGCCTCCGGAGTAGCTGATATTACAGGCAGCCACCACCATGTCCGGCTAATTTTTTGTATTTTTAGTAGAGACAGGTGTTTCACCATATTGGCCAGGCTAGTCTTGAACTCCCGACCTCAAGTGATTCAACCACCTCAGCCTCCCAAAATGCTGGGATTACAGGCATGGGCCACCACACCTGATCTAACTCACTTTATTCTTAAAACAACTGCAATAAGGAGTACTGTCAATATTCCCAGTTTTCAGGTGAGTAAACTAAGGCAGAGGGAAGTTAAGTAATTTCCCCAGTCACATAGCTCAACAAAGCTTCTTGGTGGGTGACGATACACAGAAAATATTTTATTTTCTAAATAATCTCATTACCCAATATTCTTCACTGGGTTGAAAATAGGATGAGGGTATAAAGGCACTGTGTTAATAGTTAGATAAGTACTTTTTTTTTTTTTTTAGCAGTACGTAGACTAAAATGATTTATAGTAGTATGGCCTCCAATAATTCTGTATTGCTTATATCACAGGTTCGCACAAGGGCTCTAGAATATATAAATATACATGGATGTTCACAACAGCAGTGTTTTGATGGCTAATGACTGAAAATCTAAATGTCCATCAGTAGGGGACAGGCTAAGTACATTTTTAATATTTTTACAGAGGACTACTGTGTAGCTATCTAAAAGGATGAGGTAGTTTTACACCCATGGATATTGAAAATGCCTAATATACAGTATTAAACGACAAAAGAAAGGTGTACAATAGCATCAGGATTCCACTTGTGGGAGAGACAGAAGGGGGTATATATTTCACATGTGCTTCATTATGATCAGAAAATTTCTTAAGGATAACCAAGAAATTGTTTATAGTGTTTACTTCTGGGAAGTGGAAAATGGAGGCAGGTAGATCAATAGATAAGAGACGAAAAAGATTTTTCTTTTTACATTGTATCCTTCTGTATTAAATTTCCTTTATCAAAAGCATGTAGCTGATTTTAAAATAGCTTAATTAAAAATGCAGCAATATAGAGCCTAGTCTCCTTTTACATAATGGTTTCTAACCACAGACTGGTATGTAATGATCAGTGGTATTCCTAATAGTAGTGAACCCAGAGAAGTTAACGAATGATTCATTTTATAAACAAGGATAAAGTCAACATCCTTTTAATTAACCCATTAATCAAAGGGAGAAAAAGAAAGGGGGTCTATACACCTCTAGTAGAAGGTTGAAAAAATCTTCTAAAGATGATTATTTTTAAGAAAGGCTGCATCCCAGAGTCTGGATGCCAGAGAGGCCAATGGGCTTCTTGAAAAACAAGGAAGCACCTTTAGGTGATCGTCAAATTGGGTTGGGAGGTCCCACGGTGTGGACAAGGCTTTTTTAAAATTTCATTCAGTTTCTACTTTTGTATATTTCATACTATATACAACATATTTACAGTGGTAGTCACATACTATCCATAATTAAACATACAATATTTGGGGAGATGCATGCTCAAAAATGTTTTACTGACGGGGAGTGCAATTTAAAATGTTTGGAAACTACTGAGATAGTAAAAAAGAATTAATGCAGTCAAGAGAAAAGCATTAAATGGTCATTCTGTGGTCAAGGGATGAGAAGTCAAAGCTATGAAGCAGTCAATGTACAATGCCTGCAACTTCTGAGTGCTCTTCAACTTTTTCCGGCATCTATTCCAAAACCAAATCCTGCCATTTCTCCAATAGAATATTTCCCAAGTTTGTCCCTTCATAACCATTCTGATCATCTAAATCTTATCAATTCACGCTTTTGGAAAGGCCTCCCGCCCTTCTGTAAAGAGCTCTCCACTTGCCTGCAACTAACACACTGTAAGAAGGTCCTTTAAGTACTCGGACAGCTTCCAACTATCTCCAAAAGTGAAAGTACTTATCTGTGATTTTAAATATCTCTGCCCCACTCTCAGACTGTCCGCTCCCCACAGACCAACTGGAGCTCTTTAAATAAGTCAGACAAATATATTCCTCATTCCTCAAGGGACCCACCCTCCCTTTCACACTCTGTGCAGAATAAACATACTCCACACCACCAAGTCAAGTTATTTTTCCTCCAGAACGCTCTTCGAGGTTCCTTTTCCTCTAACAGCCTGCCCATCTCTGATTCCTGGAATTCTCGTGTTGACGGGATCGTTGGGATCTTTTCTCTCTTCTCATCCTTCCAGTTACCCATTAGCATTAGCAGGATCATTGAACAGGCCTCCGTTTGTATTAATATCTCCAATGATTCTGTGATCTCCACCCTCAAGACCTTTGATTTCTTTGCGTCCCGCCTCCCTTTCGCGACACTAAGTTTGTTTAGGGCCTGAGCACAGGGGCCCCGCAGGTTCTTTCCGACGTCAGCGGCTGCGCACCGAGGCCGACTTAGGCAGGCCAGGAACAAGGCCTTGCGGACAGGACTGACCTGGGCGCTTTTCCCCGTCGCTCCCAGAGAAGAAAGGTGCCGGGGAGGGGACAGACCGTGAGCAAGTGGTCCCAGTCTGCGCAGGGCGACCCCGAAGGCCCTCCGGAGGTGCCGAGATGTTTGTGGGCTACTAGAACGAGGCCTGGTAGGTGAAGGAGGCGGGTGAAGGGCCGGATCCAGGACTGAATCCCGGAGAGGCGGGGCGAGGAGGGGACTCCAGTGAAGCTGCTAGGGCAGCTCCCGCGGCCCCTCTGGCGGGGGTGACCATTATTGGACTCGCAGAGGGGAGGAGTTGGGGAGCGTCCCCCACTCACCTACAAGTGCTGCCGCCGGAGGCTCCAGCTGCCCCCCTCCCAATTCAAGCCACGTCAGCTCGGGAACCCCGTACGCGACACCTACCAACGCCGCGCCCAGCCAGGGGCTCAACCACTAGCAGTTAGGACGGAAGATGGGATTAAAACACCGACCAATCAAGACTATCGGCAGGACGTTACCACGGAGACCAGGCACGCCTTGTTTGTTACTAACCTATCAACAATGACGGAAACCAATCAACAACAAAATATGCTCTGCTTCCTCAAAGAAACAGCCAATGGACCCTAAAGACTGAATGAGGGGCGTGATTAGACGCGAGTAGGTGCTCCGGAAGAAGATCTGGGGAGGGACCGGAAATGCCGGGATGGCGGGCGTTCTGGGAAAGGTCAGGTGTTCTCCGCGTGAAATGCTTAAGCTGGAATCCTCCAATTCTTCCGCTTCGTCGGCTGTGACTGACCGATACTGCAGCTTGGGCTTCCTCAGAGACTTTGAGACTGGGGGCACCCACTGCCATTAGGATTGTTGAATAAGCTGTGAGAAGGGAGTGGGGGATACGGGACTCTTAAGAGTCAAAAAATACTGGAGCCTCTTAGTTGTTCGTCCTTTTGATTTTGTTGATGAAAAACAACCATAGAAGTAACTTGCTCAAAGTCAAACAGCGACTTAGTGAGGACTAGAACCCGATGTCAGTATGAACGAGGATCAGCGATGTCTGTAAGGACATGATCGTGAGAGAGAGTAGTGACTACTAGGAATGTGTCTCTTACAAAGTGTATCCTAAGCCAGGCAAGACCTAAGGAAACGTTGAGAGTTGAGGGCTCAGGTTCTGCAATGGGTGTCATTGAGGAGCTCCAGCAAAACACTGAAATCACTCATGCTCTCCTTAAACTCCTAAGGAAAGGGAGGGAAAGTAACCAGCTCCCAGTGGCCTGTCATTTCAGGCACTCTTAACAATAAGAATAATGTTGGTTTGAATTTATTGAATCTTACTGTGCACTCAGCTGGCCCATTGGATGCATACTTATCTTAAGGGTTACATAACTCTTTGCAATTCAAACATCAGCTCAGGAAGGCCTTTCCTGGCTGCCCACCTTTTGGAACTGGAGGTCATTATGCTAAGTGAAATAAGTCCAGCACAGAAAAGCAAATATCGCATGTTCTCACTCATGTAGGAACTTAAAAAGTTGATCTCATGGAATAGATATAAGTACCGGAGTTGGGGGAGACAGGGAAGAGATTGGTTAGAGTCACAAAGTCACATTCTAATCTAAATATAAGCAATTGTTGTTGTAGTCGTGTCAAATACTGTCTAGTGTTGACAGTTGACCAGTTGACCAGCTGGTAGAAACTAGGCGAGTGTATGGACCAGGTAAAAAATTGCTAGAAATATTTTCTTCCTTTTTACTGTTAACTTTCACTGTTAACTTAGACAAAGTGGCTTGAGGTGGGTAAACATCAGGGAAGAGGATACTCAGTTTCTTATGAGGTAAATAGAAGCTCAGATAAAAGGGTAGGCACATTCATTTACATTAAAAATTCATACCCACAAAATGCCATTTGCCCACACAGAAGACTGCTTCTGTTCTATATTCTATGCTTTCTAGGTCACCGATAACATACTACATTTTCCCCAGTGAAGAGGTCAATAAAGTAATCTGAATTGATTTTATTAATACCACAGATTTAGCTTTACAGTTTATCTCACATTTTATTTTATACATAATAATATGAAATACATTAACATTTTATAAATACATATAAGATATTAAGTTTTAGATTTGTTTAAGGAGTTATGTTATATAATTTGTAAAGTGAATCATCAACTTCTGGTTTCTACTTGTCTTTTAAATCTTAGATTAACTTAAACTAGACAACTGACTCCCCTCCAAGTTTACTATCAGCTTGGGTAACTTTATTGTCATGTAGATGGCTCATCTGCTTCTCTGCTCAGGTCTTTGATTCCCACATCTGTGGGTGTCCTTTGCTTCCACACTACTTGATCCAGCTATTCTCTAAGCTACATCCTAGACTTTAAATAATAATAATAGGCCAGGCACGGTGGCTCACGCCTGTAATCCAAGCACTTTGGAGGCCAAGGCGGGCGGATCACCTGAGGTCGGGAGTTCAAGACCAGCCTGACCAACATGGTGAAACCCCATCTTTATTTTAAAAAATTTAAAAAAAGAAAAAAATAAATAATTGTAATAATAGTTCATTACTTCTTTAAAATCTTAGAGTCAAACAACAATTATCAATTCCGTATCCATTACAGTTCAGTTGTTCTCAGTCTTGGCTGCACTTTAGAATATCCAGAGACATTTTCAAAATTTCTGCATTTCAGATTAATCAAATTGGAATCTCTAGAAGTGAGATCCAAGGATCAGTATATTATATAGCTCCCCAAGTGATGCCGATATGCAGCCACAGACAAGAACCACATTTTTAACTCTTCCATTCAGTTATTCTACTGTGTCTGTTATTGAAACACTGAACCCTCAGCTGTCTCGAAGCCTCATTTTCCCTTGTTCTTTGCCCCCACTGATTTCTTGTTTCATTCACCAATGCACCATCAATCCTGGATTAACCTGAAGGTCTTTGCATGCCTCAGCATGTGGCTGGCTGAGCACTGGTGGTGAAAAATCACACAATAGGTCAGGATGGTGCCAGCACTGGTTCTTCATTTTCGATTGCACCTGGGTTCTCAGTGTTAGTTATTTCATGTTCCCATTCTCCATAATACATATTTAAAACATGCTTTACTTTTCTCCTACTACAAATTACCTGGCTTTAAGAATTCAAACTGACTTTATTTTTCCTGAAATATCAAATGTTCTCATTTTTCCTTCCTTCCCTCAAACCTTCTTCTTTATTGTTTTGTATCTCACAACTTGTGTTTTTATTCAGTTAGCAAAAATCTGAACATCTCCTCAGTTCTTTTTTTCTCTCCTTATATCAAAGATCTCAAAAATCGTGTGGTTTACATATTCCAAAAATTCATCTATTTCTCAGTATTGCTGCAATTATGACCTTTAATTGGGTATCCACTTATTTTCTTGATTGCTGAAATTGTCTCCAGTAGGTCTCCTACCTCTAGTCTGGCCTCTTTCTGAACAATTCTCTAGAGTAATGTATCCAAAATGCGTATCATATCTTTCTTTTGCTAATCAGTTTATCAGCTTTACCTTTATTATAAAGTCTAAATTGCCAAACACAGTGGCTCATGCCTGTAATCTCAGCACTTTGGGAGGCTGAGGCATGTGGATTGCTTTGAGTTCAGGTTCGAGATTAGCCTGGCCAACATGGTGAAACCCCATCTTTACGAAAAATACAAAAATTAGCTGGGCATGGTGGTACCTGCCTGTAGTCTCAGTTACTTGGGAGGCTTGAGTCATGAGAATAACTTGAACCCAGAGATGGAGGCTACAGTGACCAGAGATCATATCACTGTGAAGCAGCCTCATTGTCTGGAGTAACACCTGAGGTTTATTGTCTCATAGCCATGGGAACAAGGATGCAGACACACAAAGAGTGAGGTTAAGAATAGAAGTTTAACAGGCAAAGTAAAGAGAATAGCTCTCTGGTGCAGACACGGGTCCAAGAAAAATGGGTTGCTAGATCCACAGTGAAATGCAGGCGGTTTTATAGATGAGTGGGTGAGAAGGAAGTGTTTTATTTACTTAGGGCAAGAAAAATTGGTTGGAACAGGCATTCCATTTGCATAGGATGTGAATCTCTGGTAGCCCCCACCTTATTCTTTTATTATGCCACTGCCTGAGCTGCACCATGTTACCCGTTTCTTTATTACTATACATGTGGTAACAAAAAAGGGAAGATGGAGCCTTTATGTTGAGCATGCCTGGCCCCCAGGTAGCTCTTTATTGGCATAGATGCCAGCATTCCCCGTGGACACTTCCGGCTTGCTTATCTATGTTTGCAGCTCAATTTTTCAGGCTACTCTTGTTAGAAAAGAAATGATTTTAGGGGATGTCTTCTGGGGCTGCCTTTTGTTAGAGGGGAAGCTTTGCCAAGGACTCTTTTGCCCTTACAATCTGCCTAAATAATTTCTTTCTACCTCCTATATCAACTGCACTCCAGCCTGGGCAACAATGAGACTCTTATCTCAAAAGCAGACAACCAACCAGTCTAAATTGCTGATTTGGGCTTAAAGGCTCTCAATCTGTCCTCTGTCTTTCTCTGCTGCTTCATATCAAGCATTTTACAAAATCCTGTTGCTTCTATATCTTAAATATTTGTCTACTTGTCGGTACTGTCCCCTCTTCCTGGAACATTGTTTTCTCCCTTCTTTCATTGGCTCAGTTTGGCATCCCTTTTCCTAAGAAGTTATTCCCTAAATAAGTCTGGGTCTGGTGGCCCCTCTGCTTGGTGTCATTCTTTCTGGCTTTTCTACATCTACCAAAGTGATTATCCTGTTGTTTTGAAGATTTTTTCTCCTCGTATATATTCCCCATAAACTATAAGTGCTCTAAGGGTGGGGATGACAATAGTTTTCACTCTGTCTCCAGTGTTTAGCACAGAATTGGTTCCTATTAGGTTTTAATAAATAATTGGTGAATAAATTCAGATAAATGTTCAAATACTTCCAATGATTATAATAGGTTTCAATAAGAACTGCACAAAATTTCATAATGTAATAAAACCCCACTAGAGAACTATAAATAATAATGAAAATCCTGGGGCTTGAGTGAAAATTACTTTAGTGATCTCATGTTTATATGTTTATTTTTGAGAACTTTTTCCATATTTGATGCACTGAACATGATTCCCAACTCACCAGAAAGATCATTAGGCATAGATAGAGAAAAAAGCAATCTTTATTTAAGGTCTGAAAGTCACCTGAAAAACCTGGGCCAAAAATATGTCCTTATTTGCTAAAGGTGAGTAATATAGGCTTTGGAGCTAGACAAACCTGTTTGTGAAAATTGAATCCACTATCAACCATGTAACCTTGGGTGAATTGCTACTGAAGCCTCAGTTTTTAAATCTGTAAACTGAAAACAATTAAGCTTGCATCACAGGGCTATCATGAAGGTTAAATGAGATAATGTATATAAAGTTTTAAATAAAGTACCTGCTAAAGTAGATGGTCAATAGTTTTGTTCCTTTTACAGTGGCACCTAAAATGCTATCATTATTTTGGGTTAAAATATCATATCTCCAGGAAATCCCTGTTAAATGCAATTATCAAATGTGACAAGCAAACATTTACATGTTAGCTTCAATTTGTGTGTGTGCATGTGTGTGTTTATTTATTCTCTGTGGTAATACAATACTGAGAGTTGGTAACAAAAACAGTGGATAGAGTGTGTTATGGCCTTTTAAGAGGTATGAGAGATGATGTGATAAGACATTAACTAGGGTGAGGTTCAAGCCTATACCTCCATGCTAGGCCTCTATAGAAAGGATCCTTGGAAAAGAGGGAGATAAAGCCTCAGTGCTGAGGCAGACAGCCAGGCTGTTGGACAGGGAAGAGTGCATCTAAGATAAGTTGCAACCTCCTTATATTTTAATTTAGATAAACTGCTTTATCTCAGTTGGCTTTTGAAAACCCAAAAGGAAACATTTATGTTGATGCTATGGATCTCTACATCCTGGAGCATTTCTATGAATCTGGCCGTTTCAATGTTTTCAGGTTAACAATTCTTCTATCACCTTTCTTTGCTCATATTAAAGTACAAATACCCTGGGAAAGCTATTCAATAAAAATGTGGCCCTTTGAAACAAGTCATTTCTAGTTAAAATCTGAATAATTGTGCTGCGTCGTTTTTATCTTACACTCTATTTTTGTGCATCAAGAAATTTAGACATTTAAAGATATGCATGTTGAATTAAAATAAAAAAGAAACACAAGATTAAGTTTTTTATACTGTCAGTAAGTTATGATGAATTTCAATTTTTTTTTTTTTAAGATGGGGTTTCACCATGTTGGTCAGGCTGTTCTTAAACTCCTGACCTCAGGTGATCCGCCCGCCTTGGCCTCCAAAGGGCTTGGATTACAGGCATGACCCACCACGCCGGGCCAATTTCACTTTCAATTCTTAAAATTCTCTTAAGAAGTGTGAAGTGTTTTATATTAGCTGAATTCTATTTAACATATATATAAATCTAGCCACATTTGGGGGATTTCATTAAAAACCTTGTTAAAACTCTTATGCAGCATTTACATTTCATTTAGCTATCACAAGAGGGCGTAAGAGCTCTGCTTAATGTTCCATACTTTCAAACTTTTCTCAAGTTGTGTAAAAAGAACCCCCTTGAGTGCCAATGATGAAATGATTTATTTTTCCCTAATCTATCTAATAATTCCTTTATTAGCACTTAATTTTAAACTGACATGACAATGTATTCAAACAAATAAAAGTTAAATTCATGAAAATATTAGAATCTTAGCATTTAATAAAGGATTTTGTAAAAGACCTGGAAAGATACGAGTCTATTTTTTATATTTTTATAGAGTTCACTAATCTGCCTGAGTTAGCTATCATGTTTTTAGCATTTAGGTTATTGCAACAAAGCTGTTTATTGACAATGATGCAATATAATAATGAAATATGTTTCAAAGGTGAAAAATAAGCTTTTAGGAGAAAAACTTGAAATTTCTTTTCTAGGATATCGGTAACTTATGAAAATTTGCTGTTTCCTCTTGTAATTTTATTGTTTTCTTGAAAAAGCTGTGTGCTGAAGTGCACACAATCACTTTATATGCTTTGATATTCCACAAATCATTAGATGGTTTTGAGAAAATGTAAAATGTAAAATTTTGTAAATTTTTGTAAAATTTTTTTTTTACAAAAATTTACAAATTTTGTAAAATTTATAAAATTTTGTAAAGATTTCATTGTAAAATTTATATCTCCAATGTAAAATGGTTTTTACATTTAACTAGAAATGGTTTCTAAATTTAACTAGAAATGACTTGTAACCAAGACTCACATATTTATTGAATAGTTTCCATAGAAACTATTCATACTTCAACCAGTGCAAATGAAAAACTTGTTATTGTTTTTAATGCCTTAGCTATTACACACATCAACTAACTCGATGCAAACTTCTGGGAATCCAGAGCTTCCCCACCCTACCCACTGCTCCCAAAGTTTCCCACAGTTATTTTTTTCCTTCATGTGGTTTAAACTTATTAAAGTATGATTGTGATAGGTCATTTGTAATAAAAATTCAAAAGAAGTGATTCTAAATACATAGCCTCAGAGCAGTTAGATCAGTTATTTTACATGGAAGAATACAAGTTATACTGTTATCTTAAATAGCACAATTCTAAAATCTCATATTATTTAGTGAGTTGCTAAATTACTAGACTTAGCCTCTGAAAAAATTTCTTTTCATGTAAAATAATACAAATATAAAATATAATACCTATATAAGGAAGTTCTAGCACTTGATCTATAACTTTTGTTGTTGAACTTGTATTAGTGATAGAAAGTAAACACATATTTTACTTAATGTAAGGCAAGAAAATTTTACATAGAAAAGCATATGTATAAATTCAATTTAAAGTTAAATAATTTCATTGTTTAATTATTGAAAATATATTTGTTGTATACCTGCCATTTGCTTAATCATTTCAGTCTAACTTGTTTAAAAATGAATTTAAGGTGATTTACATAAATGTAAATGACTGGAGAAGAGAAAATAATTGATATTAGTAGAAAGGATGAAACAAGTCAAAATATGAAAGAAAAAATAAGAGTAAAACAGAAACAAGTAAATGCACTGTCATCCTACTTTTTTATTTTTATTTTTTTTCTAACAGTCAGTGGGACAGAATAGAACACAGTCAAAAATTTTATTGTTCATAAATTTAAAACAATCAAAAAATCAAAAATACAATCAGGAGAAGGGCAAAGAAAAAAAATTAAATTTCTCTAAAAAAGCCCAACTATGGTATTGAGAACAGAGAAAGTAAGTATTTTTCCTTCTGTTTTTTATGGAGACAAGGCTGTGTAAATGAATGAATAATGCTCCATGACATTTTTACAGTGAATTACTGCTTCCTTGCAGTCATATATTAAGCACTGGAGATTCAAAGATGATTTTAATCCAGTCCATGCTCTCAAGGAAGTTGTGATTTAGCTAAGGAGTTAAATGTAAATATATAATTAAAATGCTACACAGTGAGTTTTATGATACAGGTAAAATCAAAATATTGTGCATACAAAAATATCTTGTGGGAGAAAATGCCTTTGATGAGGAGTTAAATGATATTTGTTCCCATTAATAACATATAATAACAAAACAAGTTCTATAGGTCATAATCTTCTCATCTTTAATATTTATTCCTGCAGCTACAGGCCCTCATTGCTCTATTCTTGAACTAGTGTAGTTGTGTCTCATCTGGTCTTATCCCTTTCAAACTATTTTCTATATTGGTTCTAGATATTCACTGAACCAAAGCTCATAAGTGATCCATGATTTAAAGTGTACTAAAAAACAAATTGCAAACTCTTCATCCTCTATTTAATTTTGTGTATGATTAGACCACAAACAATATCCCTATAAATTATACACTTTTTTGAGAACAAAAAGTGTTTAAAAAGATAATCTTTGTATTTCTTCTATTTCCAGCATCTATTCTAACACCTTGCACATACTATATGCTCAAAAATACTAGCAAAGAGCATTGCATAAATGAATTCAGCTGGTTTTATATGCAGCACTCCTTTAACCTTTCTGTTAGTAGGCATTTTGAGAAAATACCACAAATTCATAATGCTTTTTAATTTTGTGTTGAAAAAATATGTCCATTAAATACTATAATGCATAAATTTTACGACAGTATAATTTTTTAAATACTGTTTGGTGAATACTTATGAAATAAATTAATATTAAATTTGGATTTACTAGAAAAATCATGTATTCTTTTATATGTATATGAAAGTACCCTGTGAGATCTGTCTTTTCTATGTCTATCACGATAGTGATCCATTCAATGCATCAGTATTCTGTGTAAATCTTAACAGGTGTCTAGGTGAATCCATGGTTATCAACAGCTATGATTTTAGCAGAGCAACCAAATAAAGATCACTTTCACATATTGGATATATGAAAGGCATAGTAGATATTTAATAGCAGGAATAATCTAATGTACTGTATTGCCTTTATTTCATAGCTTTTTTTTTAATTTTTTTTTTTTTTAGAGACAGGGTTTCACCATGTTGTCCAGGCTGGTCTCTAACTCCAGACCTCAGGTGATCCGCCGGTCTTGGCCTCCCAAAGTGCTGGGATTACAGGCGTGAATCACCACGCCTGGCCTAAAATTATCTATTTTTAAATAATAGAATTGCCTCATAAATAGATTATTCAGAGAATACTGACCAAAATAGAGGTGGTAAACCTTTGATTAAAACTTGATTGTGCACCAGGCGCAGTGGCTCGCACCTGTAATCCCCGCACTTTGAGAGGTCGAGGCGGGCGGATCACAAGGTTGAGAGATCCAGACCATCCTTGCTAACACGGTGAAACCCCGTCTCTACTAAAAATACAAAAATTAGCCGGGAGTGGTGGCGCGCGCCTATAGTCCCAGCTACTTGGGAGGCTGAGGCAGGAGAATCGCTTTAAAGCAGGAGGTGGAGGCTGCAGTGAGCTGAGATTGCACCACTGCACTCCAGCCTGGGTGACAGAGCAAAACTCTGTCTCAAAAAAAAAAAAAAAAGAACCAGTCAATGCCTTGAATTATGGTTTTCATTTCAATTATTAAGATTTTTTTTTTTTTTGAGACAGGCTCTTGCTCTGTCACCCAGGCTGGAGTGTAGTTGCATGATCATGGCTCATTGCAGCCTCAACCTCCGCTGCCCAAGTGATCTTCCCACCTCAGCCTCCCGAGTAGCTGGGACTACAGGCACCTGCCACCACACCCAGCTACTTCTTTATATTTTTATTTTTGTATTTTGTAGAGATGGCATCTCACTATGTTGCTCAGGCTGGTCTCAAACACCTGAGCTCAAGCAGTCCACCCACTGACATTAAAGGTGTCAGCCACCCCGGATAGCCTCTAAATTATTAAGATTTAATTGGGGCCGGGCGCGGTGGCTCACACCTGTAATCCCAGCACTTTGGGAGGCCGAGGCGGGAGAATCACGAGGTCAGGAGATCAAGACCATCCTGGCTAACCCCCGTCTCTACTAAAAATACAAAAAATTAGCCGGGCGTGGTGGCAGGCGCCTGTAGTCACAGATACTCAGGAGAATTGCTTTAACCTGGGAGGCAGAGGTTGCAGTGAGCCAAGATCATGCAACTGTACTCCAGCCTGGGTGACAGAGCAAGACTCTGTCTCAAAAAAAAAAAAAAAAAAAAAAAAAGATTTAATTGGATTGGATTAGTTGGACATATTTCTAATACTGTGCACATTTGAATACCTTTTAGGGCCAAGTTTAAGCAATTCCCAATTCATCACTTTGATCATTAAATAAAAATACAGACTTGTCAATACTTAGTATTGGAGCTAAGGGGTAAAACTGAACTTTTAAAATAATAGGCATAACTACCATCTGCAGAAAGCTTACTATGTACCTTACTATACAGTATTTAGCTAAATACCTGCAGTATCTTCTTTAATCATCACATTATAGCAATATTGTGGGCTCTGGAGCCAGTCTGCTTGAGTTTAAATTCTGGCTCTACCAATTGTAAGTTGTGTGACTTTGATAAAGTTATCCAACCTCTTTGTGCTTTAGTTTAAGTAAGGTAAGAACACTTACTTAGCTCACAGAGTTGCCAGAAGGATTAAATTAGCTATTGTATGAACAATGCCTAGGATATGGTAAATAATAAATGCTAGTGATTATTTTTTCTTATTTTACTTATTAAATAGTTTAGGTAACTTAAGATTAGATATTTCAAAAATGTTGATTTTGGGATATTGGGAGTCTGAGTTATTTTTTTTTTTAATGGGCTTTCTGGCAAAAACCGAAAAACCTGCTAGACAAATTCTGAAAGAGCTGTAACACTGGGAGTCTGAGTTCTTGAACTTTACAGCCAGTGTACTTACCCACTAGGTTTTGTTATGCCAGTATTAAAGAATTGTTTGTTTCGAGAGCACCTTCAGTGGCTCATGCCTGTAATCCCAGCACTTTGAGAGGCCGAAGTGGGTAGATCACAAGGGCAAGAGTTAGAGATCAGCCTGGCCAATATGGTGAAACCCTGTCTCTACTAAAAATACAAAAATTAGCTGGGTGAGATGGTGTGCGCCTGTAGTCCCAGCTACTCAGGAGGTTGAGGCAAAAGAATTGCTTGAACCCCGGAGGCAGAGGTTGCAGTGAGCCGAGATTGCACCTCTGAACTCCAGCCTGGGCGACAGAGCGAGACTCCATCTCACAAAAAAAAAAAAGCAGCAGCACCTTCAGGTATGAAATTGATATAGAAAAATGAAAGAACAAATAGATGAAACTGGTCTTTTCTCATCATGCTGTATTTGACTTTTTCTGATGTCAGTTGCAATAGAAATCTCTGTGTGCCAGAGATGGACAATCTCTGAGCTAAGAATGTATATCAATAGAAACTTCAAAACTGTAATTCAGTAAAGTAATTGATACAATGGAGGGGCAGTGAAACATTTAGAGGGAGCAAAGGAGAAGCAGTCTGTACTGCTTAGTGAGCTCTGAGAAAAGTCACAGCAATTCAGCTGAGATCTGAGGGATGAGCAGGGGCTCATCAGGGGGACACAATGATGGAAAGATTCCAGTAGGTAGAAGAACATGTGTGAAGGTGAAGAGTGGGGAGTGAGTTTGGCATGTTAGGGAACATCCTTAGAATATTTTAGAATCACTGGAGAGTAAAGATTATTCTAAAGAATGATACGGGGTACAGGAAGTGGCAGGAGACAGAGTCAGATAGGAAGGCTGGTGTCAGATAAAAGGTGCTGTGTGCTATGTGGTTATGTCAGAGTACTACTGTGATGGGAGGTATTATGCAATAGAAACATAACCTGCAAAAGCAACTGTAGATGTAAACCAAGTCTGGGACACAATGTAATAGAAATTCCTAGGCAAAGTTTTTCCTTGGTCACTCAATGGATTCTATTTTGTGTCAGTATCAGGAATTGTGGGAAACAATAACGTGGTTACTGTCTTGAGTATATCAGTAGCTCAATAGAGGAGCCAGAAGAGCAGCAGAGGCAAGGACAGCCAACGAGGCTGTGGGTGGCAGGGGTCTGCCTCCACTGTGCTCTTCAACAGCTTGGTCCCCATCAAGTCTGGGGATGAGAAACTCCAAATTCCCTATACACATGGCCTGAGCCCACTTCTAAGGCCTGAATAGGCCTCTTCCCCGGGTCCAGCTTTCCAAAGGGAGGTCACACTACCAGTGTGGGCCCCTCAGGCCAAGCAATGACAAAGAGGCAGCTGTTTGGTGATACAAAAAGAGCTTGTGGGGCTGGATGTGGTGGCTCACCCCTGTAATCCCAGCATTTTGGGAGGCCGAGGTGGGTGGATCATGAGGTCAGAAGAACGAGACCATCCTAACACGGTGAAACTCCATCTCTACTAAAAATACAAAAAATTAGCCAGGCGTAGTGGCACGCGCCTGTAGTCCCAGATACTTGGGAGGCTGACACAGGAGAATCGCTTGAACCTAGAAGGCAGAGGTTGCAGCGAGCCAAGACTGTGCCACTGCACTCCAGCCTAGGTGACACAGCAAGACTCTACCTCAAAAAAAAAAGGAAAGGAGCTTGGACATGTGGGCTGGGTGGTTCATGCTTGTACACAAAGCCCTTTGCCATGCAGACAGAGCCAGCAGTGGGAAGTGAGGAGGATGACCTATGGAGCTTGAGCCAGCTCTCCTAGTGCTGCTAACACTACAATAGGAATCCGAGGAGCCTGAGATCTTTGACTGAGTCTTTCACCCCATTTTATAGGAATATTTGTCATGGCAGGAGGACAAAATATATTTCACTGCTAGCTTGATTTATAACTTGTACATACTTAGACATGTTAAGTGTGGACGTCCATTTGTACTCTAGCCCAGGATCCCACACGTGACAGGAGGCCTGGCCAAGAACTAATTGTTATATTTAATTTACCGTTTTAAAATTTATTTATTTGCTTTTATTTTTATTTATTTTATTTTTTTTT
>CAUYLG010067841.1:0-85970 GCA_963573385.1 Cacajao melanocephalus
TGCTCATGGTTAGGAATAATCAATATTGTGAAAATGGCCATACTGCCCAAAGTAATTTATAGATTCAATGCTATCCCCATCAAGCTACCAATGACCTTCTTCACAGAACTGGAAAAAACCACCTTAAACTTCATATGGAACGAAAAGAGAGCCCACATAGCCAAGACAATCATAATCAAAAAGAACAAAGCTGGAGGCATCACACTACCTGACTTCAAACTATACTACAAGGCCACAGTAATGAAAACAGCATGGTACTGGTACCAAAACAGAGATATAGACCAATGGAATAGAACAGAAGCCTTGGAGGCAATGCTAGACATCTACAACCATCCGATTTTTGACAAATCTGACAAAAACAAGCAATTGGGAAAGGATTCCCTGTTTAATAAATGGTGTTGGCAAAACTGGTTAGCCATGTGCAGAAAGCAGAAACCAGACCCCTTCCTGACACCTTACACTAAAATTAACTCCAGATGGATTAAAGACTTAACAAGACCTAACACCATAAATACCCTAGAAGAAAACCTAGGCAAAACCATTCAGGACATAGGCGTAGGCAAGGACTTCATGACTGAAACACTGAAAGCACTGGCAACAAAAGCCAAAATAGACAAACAGGATCCAATTAAACTCCAGAGCTTCTGTACAGCAAAATAAACAATCATTAGAGTGCACTGGCAACCAATAGAAAGGGAAAAAATATTTTCAATCTACCCATCTGACAGAGGGCTAATATCCAAAATCTGCAAAGAACGAAAACAGATTTACAAGAAAAAAGCAAACTAATCCATTCAAAAGTGGGTGAAGGATATGAACAGACACTTTTCTAAAGAAGACATATATGAAGCCAACAAACATGAAAAAAGCTCATCATCACTAGTCATTAGAGAAATGCAAATCAAAACCACTTTGAGATACCATCTCATGCCAGTTAGAATGGCAATTATGAAAAAATCAGGAGATAACAGATGCTGGAGAAGATGTGGAGAAATAGGAACACTTTTATACTGTTGGTGGGAGTGTAAGTTAGTTCAGCCATTGTGGAAGACAGTGTGGCAATTCCTCCAGGACCTAGAAACACAAATTCCATTTGACCCAGCAATCCCATTACTGGGTATATACCCAAAGGATTATAAATTGTCCTATTATATAGACACATGCTCACATATGTTCATTGTGGCACTGTTTACAATAGTAAAGACCTGAAACCAACCCAAATGCCCATCGATAATAGCCTGGACAAAGAAAATGTGGCACATATACACCATGGAATACTATGCCACAATAAAAAACAGTGAGTTAAGTGTCCTTTGCAGGGACATGGATGAACAGGGAAACCATCGTTCTCAGCAAACTAACACAAGAACAGAAGATAAAACATAGCATATTCTCACTCATAGGCAGGTGTTGAACAACCAGAACACATGGACACAGGGAGGTGAGCATCACACACTGGGGTCTGTTGGCGGTGGCTAGGGGAGGGACAGTGGGGGACAGGGAGGCTGGAGAGAGATAACATGGGAGAAATGCCATATATGGGTAATGGGGGGATAGAGGCAGCAAATCACCTTACCATGTATGTACCTATGCAACAGTCCTGCATGATCTGCACATGTATCCCTGAACCTAGAGTAAAAAAAAAATAATAATAAATATAAAAAACACTTTAAAGTGAAGCATATATGACTTGAAAAGAAATTATACTGACTTTACAACAGTTAGAAAGCGTTATTTCCTCATTGTTGTCCTACAAGCAAAGATGAGGATCCAGTCCTGTCTTACACTGACCCTGCCTGCCAAGGCCTGTCTCATTTTTTCCTAATATTTCCAGTCATGTTTACCTAAGAGCTGACCCACATAGTTCCTCTCTGAGACAGAGAACAAGTTAAAGGCAGATTCATGTAAATAAAACAGTTGGACTTCCAAATACTTTTGCAGAGGTGAAAGCAGTGTGGCACTAAGCTTGGGGGTAGCAATGGTTTTAAGCTTGCATAATCACAAATTGAAGTCTCACTAAAAAGTACATATTAACATGAATTTCCTCAGAGAAATAGTCAAATGTTTTTAAACTCATATAAATAAAACCTTTCAACAAAACTGTATAAAATTCTCTCTGCTGCTATTAAAGTAAATAAGTGATGAAAGGGTATAAAGTTCTAGTGAGGATGAATAAATCTTGGAGCTCTATTGTTCAGCCTGGTGGCCGTAGGTAATAATCATGTACTAAATACTTGAAAAATGGCAAGAGAGTATTCTTAAATGTTTTCACCACACACAAAAATAAATAAACAAACATGTAAGGTGGCATATATGCTAATTAGTTTTTAATCATTCCACAATGTATGCATGTAAATATTGTAGGCCATGTTAAACATCATGCTGTACACTGTAAATATGTATTGTTTTCATGTGTCAATTATACCTTGATAAAGTTGGAGGAAAGTTTTTCAAAAGCACCGAATACCTTAAAATTAATTAATTTTCCACTGTTGAAAATGAGTACTGTGGGTACTCCACATATTTAAGTCAGTAACTAATGATTCTTGCTATTAATCTATCAGCTGAACAAATGGATATAAATCAGCTAATAATCCACATAAATCTTACTACCTACAATAAAGTATTATATATTAGTGGACTTATTGAAGCAATTAGTTTTTTTAATAGCATTTCTAGCACTGTTAAAAAGGGTATTCTAGAAAATCAACTCTAATTTGCATACATCATCTTATACTGGTATAATTATTTACAAAAGGCATATTGGTATTTGACTCATGTCTATGACTTGATATGACTCAGATGCTGTATTTTTATTAATATAAATTTAGGAATGATTGTTCCTAAGTAATTATTGCTTCCAGTAAATGCACAAAAATCCCACTGATGAATTTGCTGGGATTAATGGTTATAAACAAGTTTATTTCTCAACACATTATTATTTTTAAAAATGAACAGAAGGGCTGGGCGCAGTGGCTCACGCCTGTAATCCCAGCACTTTGGGAGGCTGAGGTGGGTGAATCACCTGAGGTCAGGAGCTCAAGACCAGACTGGCCAACATGGTAAAACCTCATTTCTACAAAAATACAGAAATTATCCAGGCATGATGGCAGGTGCCTGTAATC
Organism: Cacajao melanocephalus; assembly: GCA_963573385.1. Taxonomy (NCBI): domain Eukaryota; kingdom Metazoa; phylum Chordata; class Mammalia; order Primates; family Pitheciidae; genus Cacajao; species Cacajao melanocephalus. The sequence goes on from CAUYLG010067841.1 coordinate 3,126, forward strand.
CTAGCTACTAGGGAGGCTGAGGTGGGAGAACTGCTTTAACCTGGGAGATGGAGGTTGCAGTGAGCAGAGATTGTGCCATAGCACTCCATCTTGGGTGACAGAGCAAGACTTCAAAATAAAATAAACGGAATCATTAGAAAAATTATCACATAAATTCCATGCAAAGTATTTACTTATTAGAAGACTACAGACTACTGGAACATTGATGTGATTTGCAGATAGTAAGTGAATTTCATAGAAATGTATACACATACACACATAAGGGCAATTCATATACACATGCATTCCCTTAGATGCTAGGAAAGAGAACAGAATCAACACTTGTTCTAAAATTGGATTTCACATTAAATCAAGTATCACTTATCACTTTTAAGATACAGTCAGATAATTTTAAGCAATGCGTAATAGTAACGGTTTGAGTTGGCACATAATTTTCTCAAAGAAATCTTTTTCAAGTACTATATTTGCACATTTTTCCTAACATCATTTTAAAGTATGTCAGGTCAAAATCTGTTTCAGAAAGTAATATTATACCAAAGATTTCTAGGTTAAAAAATGCTTTTAGACCTTAATAATGGTCCATTTTAAAAGAAATACAGCAACAGTCAAGAGGGGGAAAAAACTTTAAATTTTGTTGCAGTAGGATTTAATTTGCACTATTTGTTACTGAGGACAAAGAATGCATGTTCACTTACCCAGGCCCTTTTCAGTACTAAAGAAATATAAAAAGATAATAAACATCTTGGAAAAAACTAGACTTTTTTTGTGTGTATGGGTGAGTTGCTTAGTCCTGTGTGTCACTGTTGGTTCTCATATTGACATGGTAATGACAATAGATTTCTTTAAAAAAAAAAAAAAGACCTTATTTAGAAAAGTATACACTTTCTAATTCTATAACAAATCTCCCACCACTTTAAAAAATAGCTTACTGATTTATAATACCACAGAAGATCTAGTAACCAATGGAGATAGAAAATGGAGATTGAAATACAGAAAATAAAGCCAGAAAGACAATGTATTTGTGTGTGTGTGTGTGTGTGTGTGTGTGTGTGCGCAGTTTTTTTTTCTTCTCACCTATACTGGTCACCCAAAAGAAAGATGATTTAAACAGAAGCTTTATAAAGACCAAATCTAAGGTAAAGATAGTAAAATTGCAGAGGAAGAAATAAGGATAGTAAAATTATAGAGGAAGAGATAGATATTTGTGGCATATTAAAATGTAATTAAGAGAATCCAAAATATGAAGGTAGCTGCTAATTAATCATAGAATACATTCAATTTAGAACTAAATGAAATCAGAGTTCATATTATCTAACCCCTTACATACATAAAGACAAGAAAAATGAGGAAGAAGTTAGTTAGAGAAACTTAACTACTTAGATTTAGGACAAAAATATCTAGGAAATTGAATGTTTGGTGAAGGTTCTAGACCTGGACCTTAAGAATATCAATGTCAACTTTAATTTTCTAGTTACTTGAAAACATTGCACCTGAAAATACATTAGATATAGCATTAAGCATTACAGAAAGAATGCTATGCTAAAAATAATTTTTGGTTTCCACTCAGCAAGTAACCAGTTGAGGTGATCTTGCACAATCCCAGTAGAGTCCATCTTTTTTCATATGAAATAAAAATGTGATGAATGTAAAAGTCTATAAATTATATGACTTAAAATTTAATTCATATATTTAATAAGATTGTACAAATAAAAGCATTTGTTCTATAAATGCCCATTATGTACTTTCTCCACAAGTAACTTTCCAATAAGCACTTCATTTTTCTAATAACCTATGCCTTCACAACTGTTAGTACCAATAAATGATGTATCTAAGATTATAGATTTTGGTTATATTTTAATTAAAATAATCCACAATAGAAAAATCAATACTCTATAATCCTCACATGTAAGTAAATAACGTACAGATATTTTTTAAAATAGGAAATAGACTATCTTACATACAAGCAGATTGTTTTTTGACGACTAAACAAAACGAGAACAATCCTTTATCTGCTAAATGGTAAAATGGCATGGGCAGTGGTAGATTTTTCTCAGTTCCTTTGGGCTGCCATAACAAAATATCATAAATTGTGGCTTATAACCAACAGAAATTTATCTCAGTTCTGGAGGCAGGAAGTTCTAGAAAAGTACCAGCAGATCTCCCTAGTTTAATTAGATCAGGAAACCAAATACCACATGTTCTCACTTAAAAGTGGAAACTAAATGATGAGAAAACATGGACACATAGAGGGGAACAACACACACTGGGGCCTTTTCAGGGTGGATATTAGGAGGAGGGAGAGGATCAGGAAAAATAACTAATGGATACTAGGCATAATACCTGGATGATGAAATAATCTCTAAACAAACCACATGCCACAGTTTACCTATGTAACAAACCTGCACTTATACCCCTGAACTTAAAATAAAAGTTAAAAAAAAAGTACCCACACATTCAGTGTTTGGTGATGGCCCTCTTCCTAGTTCATAGACAACCATCTTTCTGCTGTGTCCTCAAATGGGAAAAAAGAAAGGCATCCAATCTCATTAAGAAAGGCTCCACCTCATTACCTATTAACCTTCCAAAGGTTCCACCTCCCAATATCATCACTTTGGGGGTTAGGATTCCAACATATGAATTCTGGAATGATACGAATATTAAATCCATAGTAGCAGAAAACTTTGCTTTTCTCAACATAATAAAGATAATCTCAACATAATTGTTTTAAAAGCATCAAACTGGCATTCATTTTCCCAATATCTGGCGTTCAGGACTTTGCTATTGAGAATTAAAATATAACTGCTACATTAGTCCTATCAAAACCATCAAAGACTATGACTGCATAAAGTACAAAGTATAAAAACCTAAAACATAGAAATTATTTCCTTTTTCCTGTAGTGTTGGTTTAGTCACATAAACCAACACTACATAAACATAAGTCACATAAACCAACACTACATAAAGTACATAGATAAGGCATTTTCTGAGCAAGAATATTTTTACAAGACAGGTGAAGAACACCCGTGGATATAATGGAATTGCTTATGCAAAAGTGCTAACAAAAGAAACCCAAGCAATAGTGTTCCTTACATCCAGAAGAAAAATGTCATTTTCCACATAGCAATTTTATCTGTAATATTTTGATAATTTCCAGGAAAACACAAAGGTGAAAAGGATGAGGCAAAACACCATCCTGCTGGCAACTCTAAGCTCATTATGTTGTCTATTCTACACCTCTTCCAAAGTAATATGAGAAATCAAAAAGAACCTTTAACTGGAAGAAATGCAGGACACATAGCTTCAGGAGAGTTAATAACATAGCGTCAGAGCTTGATGTTTGGAGCTCAGCCTCTGGAGTCAGATAGTCCTGAGTTCAAAAAACAATTTTTCCATTTACTACTTTGTGACCTGGGGGAATTAAGTTATTTATTCATAAATGTCTTCATCTACAAATTAAGAAAAAATATGGCTGGGAAGATTAAATGAGATAATGTAGAGAATATGCACTGTATATGCCTTTAAGTGCTTAGTATTATTGTTAATAATAATAATACTGATATAGGTAAGGAAAATCATCCAGTAAGGAAAATCATCTTGTTACTGGCCAAGCAGCAGCAGCACACAAAGCTAAAATGTATGCTTTGCTGCCAGGAGTACGATTTTCCTCTGTCTACTCAGATATTCCAGTTTTACAAGAAAAAAATAAAGTCAAACTGAAAGAATAAAAATGACTAATGAATGTTGTCACTTTTATATCCATGAACTACCTGGTATTACCAGAATTCATGTGTGATGGAGGAGGTAATATGATGCGGAAATACAGTTCCCTTAAAGCAGTGCACCATCACTTGAATGTGACCGTGATATCTTCAAATAACTTTTTGCCAAGTAATTTTAGAGGCATTGGACTTGTGGGAAAACTGGAGACTGTGCTACCACTGGAGGTCTGTAGGCTGGCTGCAATGTTTACAGGTGTGGTCCTTCTGGAAGTGTTGATGCTAAAGAGGAAATGACAGAGCTGACTGCAATAATGTTACGTGTTAACCTGACTGGATTAAAAGATACTAGTAAAATATTAATAATTTTTACTCCAGATAGCTAGTAAAATATTAATTCTTGCTGTGTCTGTGAGTGTTTCTGGAAGAGACTGACATTTAAATCAGCAGACTGAACAGCAGACCCACATTCATCCTCACCAATGTGGGTGGGTATCATCCAGTCTCTTGAGGGCCCTGATAGAAAAGAAAAAAAAGGTAGAGAAAAGAATTTTTTTTTTTGAAGCTGAGATGTTCCTCTTCTCCTGCCCTTAGACAGCTCCAAATTCTGGGGCCTTTAGAGTCTGGAACTTACACCAACACCCCACTCCTCTATCCCCAAGTTTTTAGGCCTTCTGGTTTGCACTAAGAGTTAAACCATTGGCTCTCCCAGTTCTTAAGTCTGCAGATTTAGATTGAACTATACCATCAGCCTTCTATCTTGTGAGTGTTACATTATGGAACTTCTCATCCTCCATTATCATCTGAGTAAGCCAGTTATAGTAAATCACCTCTTAAAAATCCTACTGGTTCTGTTTCTCTGGAGAATTCTAATACACTGGTTGTATGCCAAAATTTAAGATTCTGAAATGCAGAAGGGAGCCAGTACCCTGAAAATCTGGAAGTCTAGCAATCTGAATGGGGAGTGAATATGAATAAAGAAGAGAATATCTAAGATACTTAAAATTTCTAAGATTTGCCTGCTCAAAAACTGAATCCCAATCCCCTTAGCTTGACCTGTATTTAAGGCTCCCTGTATTCTAATATTCCATACCTTTTCAAGTTTTGTTTTCTTTACTTTGACTGTATTACAGGCACCTGAGCCAATTTCAGTCCTTATCTATGCATCTTATGTTCTCTCTGCCGTCAGAAACTACCTTCTCCCAATGCTGTATGTTCAAATCCTACCCAAGAATTAAGACTTAGATTAACTTTCACCTTTTCTATGATCTCTCTTTCTTCCTGTTTTCGTTCTTCTGTTTGTGTCCTCAGGATTTCGGAAAAACTGTAGCAGATACTTCTTTTCGCAGGTGACCCTGAAGTTATCTGGCAGGAAAAATTTATGTCATTTTTTAATTCCATCTCCCCCACCTTTCTTAAGGTACTTTATACCTTTTATTTGTTAAACTCCTTGAAGTCCATTTTTGAAGCATATAAATTGATACATTGATAGGTAAGAGAAAGGAAAGATAACTTATTTGGAGAGATCAAAAATGCTTCACGGAGTAGCTGGATTTTGACCTAGACAGTAAATAATGAGGATAATTTGGACTAATGGAAAAGAAAGAGAAGGTTGGTCCAAATGACAAGAACAGTCAGTAAAGCAAATAAGTAAGGCCAAGTGGGAACAAGAAAATAGTTCAAGAAACATGGAGTACCAGCTGGAGAGCTGAGAGATGTAATATTGAAATAAGAATTTAGGGCTAGATCTTGCTCTTCAATAACAGGGCTATGCATTTGGTTCATCTTTGTTTGTCCACTCCTTTGCAGACTATTAATTAGTGTTTCTTGTCTTTTCTCTCAGCATCTATTTTTCCATAATTCTTCCCTTTTTTGGTACATCCAAAGCAAGTCTCCTGCCTCAAGAGAGATCAAATCTGAGGATCTAATCTCAGAATCTAATTGCTTAGACCCATCTAAGAGTGATTTTCTAAAACACAAATCTGTTCATTCCCTTCTGTATCAAAATCATTATTCTTTAATGTTTCATTATATCAATTTAAATCCAAAGTCCTAAGCATGATGCACATTATGTTATTAGTTCATACATGATTTTCCAGCTTTCTTGGGGTTTTCCAAACTACTTTCTTTAGATACTTTGTTTTTGAACAGTTTCTTCAAACTTCCCTAACGTATTTACCATGTACATCATATTGATTGCTTGAAATTAAATTATTGCTTTTTTTCTTTATAAAGGATTTCCTGACACTTTTAAACAATTAATCCAAAAGGCATTAAGTGCTCTGACCTCTCTGCCTTTAACACCCTGCATATCCATCTACTATTAAACTGTTAACACATTTTAGTACTTGTTTACTTATGTTTACGTCTTCCATATAACAATAAATTGTTTGATGTAGTGTTTATTTTTGATGTTCTAACATGGCACAGCAAAAAGTTTTGATACAACAATAAATATTTGTAGAATAAAAAATAATTCATATAATTAACATAATATCAACTGAGCTTGAGGGAGATTGCTCTAGCAGGAGAAACTGGAGGCTGGGAGCCCAGTTATAGTAGAAAGTCTGGGTGCATTATTAAGTTGAATAATGTTCGTTTGACTTAATAATGCAAATGACAGCACTTAGAGTTTGAGCATTTGGGCATGTAAACATAAGGATGATATGTCAAACTCCTTCTTGCTACCTGATGAAACATACCCATTCATACAGAATGAATACTGAAAAGATTTTAACCTTTTAAAATATCTCAAATTCAAATAGGGCCCCACCATTACAAATCAGTGGAGATACTGGAGTCTATTTTTTTTTTATCAGATTATAACTGTGATGCTCAAGTGAAATACAAAAGCTTGATGACAGATTCAAAAATGGCTTTTTAGTGGAATATAACCAAGGTAGCAATTGATAACATTACCAATAGTGTATTCATTCAGTCAATACAGAATATTTGAAAGCATATCACTGCTATTTTCCCAGACATTTAAGAGGATTTTCTAAGTGTGAACTAGAAAAATATTAGACCATGTGCTATTTGCTCTAACTAAATGGAGTTAAATCGGCCAAACATATCCCTACTGGATTTCAGAATTGCTACTAACAGAAAATGGGGTATTGTTGGTTTTTATAGCTCACTTTAATTAAAAAAACTATCTCGTTTCTCCTAAAACAGATGATGATACAATATTAAATAAAACATTTTCTGTTCTATAGGAGCTTATATTTAGAGAAGATAAGTATGATGTAACACAGTAAACAGAAAATGCAGCTAATTTTCTGGTTTAATCAACTAAAATGTAAATAAATTTCTATTGAAACTATTAAAATAAGTCTTTTTCTATTATGATTATGTTTTATTAAAACAATACACCACTGAAAGAGGTAAACAAAATATATATTTTTGGTAATATCAAGAGAAAAATCAAACAAACATTTTGAGTGTGTTTTTTCAAGGCTCATGAAATTATATCCAATTGCATTTGACTAGATTTAGAATTGTAATAATCATCACCATAATGATAGCACAGAAAGAAAGAAATGTCTAAAAACTCGACTCACTTAACAGCGTCACAATTGAGTGCCACAATATGATAAGCCCTTATTCTGAGTGGACAGCCCACAATACTTCCTTTTTTCCTAGTCACATAGCACTATTAAGAGTCTCAAGTGCAATGTACAGAGGAAAAAATGCATCATATTATTTTGTTCCTATGGTTGTTCCCTGATTTTTACACTTGCAGGGGTCCTTTCAATGTGTAGGAGATACTTCTTCAGCCTTTGTTCTTCGTTTACTTTCATTGTGTAATTGACATGCTGGGTTTAATTAAATATTTCTATAAGAGATAATAAAGATTAATTTTCAACTCTCCAGATCTGTTGTGTAGAGAAAACCCTGAATTCCTATGTATAAATAGAGTATGACATCTTCTATATCAACACCCTCATGGCTTCAAATAAATTGTAATATATCAAAAGAATAAAATTTTTGCAGCCTCAGGATTCCTGAAAAACTGTAGCAGATACTTCTTTTCTCAGGTTTAGTCCTCCATTGCTTCTTCCTTGCTGTGCCACGAGCTCAGGGAATTGACTTCTCCTCAGCTTTACCCTGATTAATCACAGCCAATCATGGTTGTTTTGCTCCCATTGCTAACTCATTGGTTTAGTCATTGCATGTCACATACTTCTAGCCAGTGAAATATGAAGGCAGGTCTATTGCAGAGTTTCTCATAGATTTTCCTTGCACTTAAATGGAATTCAATATAAGACAATTCCTTTGAACTCTGAACACAGTGATGAAGTGATGTTAGAATTATGAGAGACAATAATTTTGCTCATGATGTACAATCAATGTCTTGGTCTCATCTTTTTATTTCTGAAGTTAACTCTGATCAACCTTTTTCCTGCATTAACTTTTTTGACTAGTCATGCACTTTAAATTTGAGAAAACTTAACTTGATATGAACATAATTAAACTTTTTACGTCATACAGAAATTCTTTCACAGATACCAGGATTACTATTCACTTAACTCCTGAATCTTCACAGAATTACATTCTCTTGTCTTAAGGAGAGATCTATGATTATATAATCTATATTTTGACGATGCAGGTTTTTGCAGAAACATAACTAGAATACAATTCTTAAAATCTGATTATCTACTTTTACCCTCAATGTGACTTCCTGTAAAACTGAAGTTCCTATATTTAAAGTCAATCCCTTAGATTTATCATGTATTTATATTTTCTTACTTTACTGTTCAGAAAAGGGGTGTAATTGATCACCATATTTTAAATAGATTTGCATATTAAGATAACTGAATTAGTTTTCTGCTTATATTAATAAATGATAAACTAATACAAAATAAATTATTCCCTATGTCTGATTGGTACTTTAAAAAATAGTTATGTTCTAAATATGTACAACAGAATCAAATCTAGGCTATCACTCTTCTGCAAACCTCTATAGCCACAATAAAAATTACACAGATCACCTCAACTTTATTAAAATATCTACACAAGAAAGAGGAAATCCTTTTAAGTTGAGGCCATTTATAAATTCACTCTAATTTGCAATGCCTTATATTGTATTCCTATATTGAAAATACATCACAAAGAAAATTTTTCAGGAACTGAAAAACATCTTTAGCAAAAATTTTTATATAACACAATAATCTTTTTAAAAAGTATTGCATTTACTAGAAAGAAGGAATTATACTGGTCATTATAAAACAAACAAAAAAATTAATGTCTCCCAATTAGTTTCACTCACGTTCCTAAGGGAAAATATTATTATAATTCAGACTTTTCTATCTAAATACAAAGTAGTTTCTCTAGTCTTCTTTTAGAATATGCAGTATTCAAGTAAAATTATGTTTTCTGACTAATTTAGCACATTTTCTAACTTTATTTTATACTTTAAAAACTCTGAATTTGCTGCTTTAGATTTTTTTCCTAAATATTCAATTTTAGTTTTTACTTAATTTGTCATTATAGATCTAACATTTGAGGGTTAATTATTTTTAATTATATATCATATACTGTTTTTTCCTAGTAAAAAACTTTATTTACTTAGTGAAAATGCATGCTCTCATTTTGTTGAATTTTCAGAGAAGTAATTTTCTGTCTTTAGTTGCATATTATTCTCTGATGCACATGACTGTCTTCACATTTTTAAAGACCAAATTATTTTCAAAAAATATACAATTGAAATTTTGTTAAATACTTACTCTGCAGGTGAGGTACCAGTGTAAAAGCTACAAGAATTCTCAGTAAGTTTTTCTCTAATGCCTTTGAAGTAAATATACTACAAATATATTGTAATGTGGAACTTTAAGTTAGGACGAGTAAACTAACATTTAGGAAACAAAACTACTCAACAGTAAAAAGCTGAGAAGCAAATCTTTGCTTGAAGATAAAAATTGTAAGTCTTGTGGAAAATGTTTATAAGAAAAGCTAAATAAAAATAAAGACCGATATAGTAAAAAATATAAGGGTACATTGACTAGAGAATAATAGTTTAGATATCAATTTTGTTCAGATTTGTTTAGTGTGTGACCAAATTTCAGTGTGTTTTAGCTACAGAATGACTGTATAGTTGGCTAAAATGTACTTATCACATTATTAAAATTTGCATGGCTGGTATCATCCAAATATACAGCCTATGGATAAGATTACTACAAATGTAGTCAACAATCCATGACCATCATCAAAACTTAAAAAGAGAAATAATAACCCCTCACAGTTTTTCAGAGAGAGCATTGACCCACCAAAGCCTTGACTTCAGACTTCTAGCCTCCAGAATTGTGAGGAAATATATTTCTTCAGGTTCAAGCTACCCATTTTGTGGTACTTTTTACAGCAGCCATAGGAAACTAACATACTCTTTCCTGCCAAGTCTCCATCATTAGCTTCCTCATGAATCCATAATTTACTTGATGCTTACAGAACCAAGAAAAATGTTCAGAAGATGTGAGACATATATGTTTAACCACTTCTCCAATCTTCCCAATCACATAAACATTTCATCCATGTTGTAAAGAGCAAGTAAAGGAGAAAAAAGGAAGCAAAGAAACCACCTTTGCATCTCCCAGGAAGTTGAAAGTTTCTCTTTTATGGTCAGGGCTAGTAACATGGAGAATGGAAATAGCTTCTCCTTGGTCTTATAATTCTCCAGGATTTAGCAATAAAACCTTTTGGCAATAAAAATTTTTACTTAAGGCAATAAAAATTTGAGGATTTTATGTGTGTTTGTGTGCATGTGTGTGTGTGTGTGTGTGTGTGTGTGTGTGTGTGTGTTTTGATTCAGCAGAAATTTTGGTGCATAAGTACCCAATCAGATTTTCATGTTGAAAAGATTATTTGCCACAGTAAACAGAATCAATTAGAGAGGATCCAAAGGGAATTTGGCTAACTCTCAAAGCTTTAAAAGAGATATTCTAGTAACCTATCCTAAAATGATTTTAATAGAAATAAAGTAGTTTAAGAGAAACTTAAATGTAAAACTCTCAGCATTTTGATGAGCAAAGTGGGGTGGGTATGTGGAAGTGGACAAATTTATAAGTGAGAAGATTAGAGCAAAAGAAAGTAAGGATGGTAAAAATGTTTTAAAAATAGACAAAAACAGGAATAGAAATCAAAAGGTGAGATGGAGACATGAATTTTGCCAGATATGGGCCAGATTACTACCTCTAATGTTTTTAGAAAATGACACAAAGAGGTAAATACATAATTTCTTACAGTACTTAAAGGATAAAAGTGAATCATTCTTTTTAAAAGAAGCATAAGAATTCCTGATACCAGGAACCAAAAGACATTTTCTACATAGTTCTCTATAACAATAGTACTCTATAATCAGTGAATATCATCCCCACCAAAACCTTAGCAATAATTACAGCAATGAGAAACTGAAGACTAGTTAAATTCAAGGTAAAATTTTAAACATAGGTCAAATATGAATTTTTTGCAATGTTTGGCAAGCCTTCATAAGCACTATTCTCTCAATGAGTACTAAGTTGTAGCACATTGGAGGTGACAGCCCTGATGAAAGAATGGAGTATGACTCACCTGTGTGACAAAGTGATTTATCATACAGCTGAGGTGGATATAACACTGGCATTTGCTTATGAGAGTTGAGATGTTTAACAAGAACATGTGCTGATGTATGTAACAAGAATGGTGTCTGGGTAGAAGCCTGTCCTACCACTGCTCAAAAGGTTGCTAAGATAACATCATTGGCAGGGTAAGAGAGTCTTTAAAAAAAGAGAGGAATGTGATTCTTTAAGACATAGAGAACCAGAAAATGGAGGCCCAGAGGTTCTGCTTCATGACAGTAGTCTGAAAATCAACCGTCAATCATCCAGTGTACCTTTATGTAAAAGTGAAAAAAGTAATTATCAAGGAAAGCAGCTAATAATGTGACCACAACTTCCTTGAAAAAGTAAATACATCAATGAGACCAACATTTTTGTTAGTTTGAATTCTTAACTAATGCTGTAAGAATAAGTATTATCAGATAATAAAACAATCTGGTTTCCTGGTAAGAAGAATTAGACTCTGTACAATTTGATTTATATACCAGATGACTTTATTTCATATAATAACACTCCTACCCGTTAAATAGGCTTAGTATAGTTTCTTTCTGCTATTGCAATGTGCATTATAGGTAGACAAATATGTTTATAAAAATACCCGTATAAGAAAATTGGACGTGTCAAGTAGGTTTCTTCCATTTGTAACGGAAGACCCTATTAAAGTAGCTTAAAGAATAGTTTTTGAAAGGTTTTTCCGGATGAATACTTCAGGAATTAGTGATGTCCTACTGTTTGCCATCTTTCTGTGTTGCCATACTTAGCATGCCAGTCATGACTTAGTACATTGATGCATGAGTATTCGACAATTTCAGTCATCACATGTAGATGCAACATCATCCAATGGGAACTGAGCATTCTTTTTTCTTATCTGTCTACATAACCTAGTGAGGATAATCTTTCTAAGAAGGAAGCTTTCCATCTCATTTCATTGGCAAAGAAGGTGACAAATATCCATACATAAACCAACCAATGGCTAGAGTAATAAGATTTTTATGATTGGCTTAGAACATTCATCATTCACTCTAGGGCCTAGTGGTAGGTGAGGATTATAACCACATCTGAGACTGATTACATGGCAGAAGACTACTCAAACAAAATTACTGTGTGTTTCTAGCAAGGAAGAATAATAGCAGAGGGTGTCTATTGAGTAGGCAACCAGAGTAGCTGCCACAATGGGTAAAGCCATTCATTTTAACGAGTGAGATAGAATGACATATTGAGATTTCATACGAGTTTTATTTTAGTTTGTTCCTACCAGAGGGAAAAAATATTCATCTATTCTTGCTGGCTTGGAGAGACAGAGAAGTGAATCAGAGGAGGAAATAAATGGATTAACTATTATTCTAGGAAAGTAGCCAGGCCTTTGAAAAAACATAAACAAGCTCTTTGGTAATTTCTATTTTTGTTGTTGTTGTTTTGCACTAAGGAGATAGGCCTCCTGCTGACAGGAGATCAGACTCTACTAAGAAGGGGAAAAATGCACTCATTGTATTTCTTGGAGTTGTTAAAAAGTTGCCAAAACCCTAAAATTAATCCTGGAAGGTTAGGAAAAAGGACAAGAATGTTGGATATCATTAAAGATTGATTTCTGAGCCTTTTGAATTAGGCTTCTCCAGGATGTAAAAACCTTAAAGAAAAATGGTTCCTCTGTATTCTGTTATACATTATAATATTTATTTTCATAGAACTTCTCTCAAAGTTTACTGTAACTCAATGAAACTATATAATTAGGCAGTATAGGCTCTTTTTTTTCTATCAACTTTGCAGACTTAGATCTTGTAGAAAAAGATCATACAGATGAGAAAATCAAACTGATAAAAGATTTTTGTTAGTTGTTGGGATACAGATATGAAAAAAGTTTAGAACAGCAAAAATTCTAAGAAAGTCACAGTTTTTCTGAGAATGATTGTGAGTATAGACTGCTAAAGTTAGAAATACCAAAGTATAGTTATTTGATGAGTTCATAGAACTAAGAGTATTATTAATCTTTAGTTCTTACATAGATAGATTTCAGGCTGTGCAGTTCTGGAGAGAGGATCAATAGCTATCATAGGGTTTTCAAAAGACTTGGTAAGACCCCAAAGTTTAAGGTCAAATTAGATGATTAGGTACAAGGTCAAATTAGATGACTGAGTCTACAGTTAATGAAAATGTTCTTTCCAAGCTCTGTATGCGTATGTGTGTGTGTTTACATATTGACTATAATGATCTTATTTTTTTGCCTTTGACTTGCTATGTACTCTAGCTAATTTGTCCTCCTTAACAAGTTTCAAGAAACTATTCTGAGCAGGGCATAGAAATACTTGCCTTTTCTTTTCTTATAAATAGTTGGCTTTCTTTTTCTAGGAATATGGTATTAGACTTGACAGAGAAAAAAATAATATTTCTGTAAAACACCAAATTTTAATGGAAGGTATAAGTTTATTTATATGAATACATTTGATCAGAAACTACCCAAAAATACCTTGTCTAAAATAATTTCTTATACAATCCCTTAATTATATAAATTTAATTGCTTTAAAGTTTATTTATAGTATGTTGAATGTTTATAAGATTATATGGAAATAAATATATTAATTACAAATATCCCAGCGATGTATCCTTTTAACCTGATTGTAAGAATTTTTAAAGTTTTTTCTTTAAGTTTCAAAACTTGATTTTCTGCTTTACCAATTCACTGAAATAATAAATGAATATGGAGAATACAGTTACTTGAAAATACCCAAGAGACATTTCTTTTTGCCTACCTTTGTGAAAGAAGAAATTAGGATGAATTCAGATTTTATAAGCTGTTTTATAATGAGAAGGAAATGATTCTCATAAAAAGGAAAGAAGTGATCATTTGTAAGCTTGAAATGAAACATTTAGAAAGCTTACCTTTTATAATGAAAATGTAATCCTAAAATTGACAGTTGATAGATTTTACAAATATCTTACTGTAAGAAAATCCATCAGAAGAATGACAAAATGATAAAAGAGAATGTTCCACAGGAATATTAGTGAAAACTGAAACTTGTGCTAAAAAAATCTATCCTACTGCTGAGAACATCATTAGAGCTATTAACCAACCAGTATGTAATGCCAAACCCACATACTTGGAGTGATTGATTAGAACTGAGTTTGTACTTCGTGCACTTGGCCAAAAGCAGAGAAATAATAAAAAAAAAACTGCTGTAAAGAACTAAGATCTTTTTTTAGTGCAATAAAACGTGAAATAATATATTTCCAGAAAAACAAAAGTCCTCAAGATGTATAAGAAACAGACAATAAGTTAAAGGAAGACATAGACTGGAATAGGGACCCGGGTAGGAGGAAAGGACCTGAGCACCTTACACATTTTATTACCTATTATTGCTTCCATTATAATACCTAATATTAACTGAGTACTCTCTACTAGTCATTATTCTAAATATTCTGCATACATTAATCATCACTGCACTGCAATTCCACAAAGTGTTAATGCTTTGCTCATTTTACAAACACAGAATCCGAGGCAAATAACAGATAATTAACTTTCCTAGTAGCCTACAGTCAGTAAATGGTAGAACAAGGATGTGATGCCAGTCTAACTGCAGGATTTTTTTGTTTTACCACTCTTCAATGATGGGCCTAATAACTGCAAAATAATTTTACACAATATAATCTTACTCCAAAAAAAAATACTCTTTCCTAATTTAAGAAAGGTAGAAAGGGAGCATGAGTACATGATGTACATTATTGGTATACTAAGTCATTTGTAGTTTTTAGATGGTGTCTTGTATCACATCCTTCTAAAGGATATAAAAAATAAGTGTGTATTAGAAATGAACAGATGCATTATAAAATATTAAATTCTTAGACAAAGTTACAGACCTAAGAATTTGGTAAACTGCATACTTTTTGTAAAGAAACAATAAGATAATTTCTTAGTTACACTAAATAATCAGGGCCCAGGTTCTGAATTAGACCTGCTCAACTCTCAATTTTGCCACACAGAAGCTGTGTGGACTTAGACGAGCTGCTTATTCTCAATGATCTCATCTGGTCAATGGAAACAAGAAACTAATCTATTTGGAAAAATTACTTTGACAATTGCATGAGTTAACATACGTTGAATGCTTAGCCAAAATCCATGACAAATAGTAAGCTATTAAAACAACCAGCACCACAATTAAAAACAAACAATAAAACAGGTACCTATTTCATTTTTCCATTGTAGTCAAACATGAACGCGCAAATAATTAAAGGTTCAGCAGACTAAGATGGCAAAATACTGCCCTCCAGCAATTGTCCCCATGTAGGAACGTGAAATTGAACAACTACTCATGTAAGAAAACACCTTTACAAGAAGTAAAAATTCAGGTGAGAGATCACGATGCCTGGTTTTACAACAGTAGTAAGACTTATTAAAGACGGCAAAAAATAAACATTGTCACACTGTTTATATCATTCTTCTTCCCAACCCCAGGCAGCGCAGAGAGGAGAAAGAATCTGTGTGCTTGCATGTGGAAGACAGAAGTGAATATGAAACTTTGCATGAGAATTCAGTGCTGGCTCCCACCACAGTGGAACACAGCACTGGGCAGAATTCCACAGCCCTTGATTCCACAAACAGAACACTGAGGCCTATGCCAGACCAGAGGGAAATACACTGCCCTGGCAAAAGAAACATGACTTCTAATCTGCTTCACCACTAAATGACTAAAGTAGCCTATAGCCCTGAATAAATTTCTGCGGCTACTAAGCAGTGATAACCACAGTCCTTGGGGGAACTGAAAGGCTGTGAACTCAGGGTGAAACCCAGTGTGACACTAGCTATGGCAACAATGTGATGAGGCCTTTGTCTCCCATCACCCAACTGCAGGCAGTGAAGGAGAATGTAGATTACAGGAGACTTTGCCTGGGAACTAGTACCAGCCTCGACATATTAAAACACAGCACTGACTGAGCTGAATCCTGGAGAAGCTGATTCCAGGCCATTGCTTCTAGAATCCATCACCCCACAGGATAGACCAGAGTCCCAGAAGCTTCTCAAGGGGCTGACTAAAGTAGCCTTGGGCCTCCAACAAGCATCAGTGGCAGTCAGACAATAGCTGAGTAAGCAAGGCAGCAATAGGTCAAGGACTGAAGGTATGACCCAACACTGTGTCAGCTGTGGTGACCACAGCAGTGCCTTCATCACCTCTCCCCCAAATGTAGGCAGCTCAGCATGGTGAGACACTTCTACTTTGGTGAAAGAAAGGAGGTAACAGAGGATTTTGCCTGGGAACCTAGGGAATTTTCCCTGATTTTTTTCAATGCCATCTGTACTGGGTATTTAGAAGTCTGCAACAGAATCACAACGTAACTGGGTTTAGGGTGCCCTCTAGTGCTGAGACAGCTGCAGTGACCACAGGCTTAGGGACCCTTTGAATTCTTGGAAGGCCTTCTGAAGAAGGACAGATACAAACAAGGACAGACTGCAGTAAATACCTAACTCTTCAATGCCCAGATATCAATGAACAACCATAAGAATCAACCACATTAAGGGAAATATGACATCAGAAAATGGACTAAGTCACCATCAACAGACCCTGGAGAGAAGATGTGCGAGCTCTCATACAGGGAATACAAAGTAGATGCTTTGAGGAACCTCAATGAACTTCACGGAAACACAGAAAATCAATTTAGAAATTCATTAGAGAAAGTTTTTAAAGACTGAAATAACTTAGAAAAATCAAGCAGAAATCGTGGAGCTGAAAAAATACAATTGATGAAGTGAAAAATTCATCAGAGTGCCTCAAAAGCAGAAGTGATCAAGCCAGAAGAAGGAATTAATGAGCTCAATCACAGACTATTTGAAAATACACAGAGAGAAAAAAAGATAAGAGAATAAAAAAAAAAAGAACATGTATGAGATCTAGAAAATACCATAGAAAGGGCAAATCTAATAATCATCAGCCTTAAAGATAAAGCAGAGAAAGAATTAAGGGTAGAAAGCTTACTTAAAAAACAGGCTGGGCGTGGTGGCTCACACCTGTAATCTGATCACTTTGGGAGGCCAAGGTGGGCGAATCACCTGAGGTCAGGAGTTCGAGACCAGGCTGGCCAATATGGTGAAACCTCGCCTCTACAAAAATACAAAAATTAGCCAGGTGTGATCCCAGCTACTCAGGAGGCTGAGGCAAAGACTTGCTTGAACTTAGGAAGCAGAGGTTGAAGTAAGCCGAGATCACACCACTGCACTGCAGCCTGGAAGACAGAGCAAGACTCCATCTCAAATAATAATAATAATAACACAGAACTTTCCAAATTTAGAGAAAGATATTATAGGTAATCAGGTGCAACGTCAAAGATCACCAAACACCATATTACCATCTAAGCAGATGCAGAAAAGCATTTGATAAAATTCAACATCCCTTCTTGAAAATAAACTTTCAACAAACTAGGGTATAATAGAATAATTATACCTTAAAACAATAAAGGCCATATATGAAAACCTACAAGTAACATCATACTGAATGAGGAAAAGTTCAAATCTTTTCCCTAAGAAGTGGAACAACACAATGGTTCCCAGTTTAATCATTCCTATTCAACATAGTACTTGAAAGCCTTAGCCAGAGCAATCAGGCAAGAAAAAGAAATAGAAGACATTGAATTTGGAAAATAAAAAAAAAAAAAAAGGAAGTAAAATTGTCCCTCTTTTCTGATTATACGATCTTACACTGAGAAAAATTTAAAGACTTCACCAAAAAACTCTTTGATTTGATAAATGAATTTAGGAAAGTTGCAAGATACTAAATGAACATGCAAAAATCATTTGTGTTTCTGATACATCCACAGTGATCTAGCTGAGAAAGAAATCAGAAAGGCAAACAAACACAAAAACATCTGTAGGAGTCAATTTAACCAAGAAGGTCACCTCTACAGGAATAACTAAAAAACACTAGTCAAAGAAATTGAAACGGACACAAACTAATGAGAAAATATTCCATGCTCATAGAGCAAAAGAATTAATATTGTTAAAATGACCATATTGCTTAAAGCAAACTATAAATTGAATGCCATCCCTACCAAAATGCCAATGTCATTCTTCACATAATTAGATAAAGTATCCTAAAGTTCATATGGGACAAGAAAAGCCAGAATAGCCAAAACAATCCTGAACAAAAAGAAAAAAGCTGGAGGTATCACATTACCTGATTTCAAAATATAAGACTATAGTAACCAAAATAGCATAGTATTGGTATAAAAATAGAAACATAGAGCAATGGAACACAATAGAAAACCTAGCAATAAAGTTACATATTTACAGCCACCCAATTTTAAACAAAGCCAACAAGAATTTTACCACCGAGAGAAAAAACACCCTCTTCAATAAATAGTGCTGGTAAAATTGAATAGCCATATGAAGAGGAATTAAACTAAAACATTATTTATCACCATATACAATAATCAACTCAATATGGACTAAAGATTCAAGTGTAAGATTTGAAACTCTATAAAAATACTGGAAGTACACCTAGGGAAAACTCTCCTGGACACTGATCTGGGCAAAGAACTTATGACTAAGATCTCAAAAGGTACAGGTGACAAAAACAAAAACAGGCAAGTGAGAATATCTTAAATAAAAAAGCTTCTGCACAGGAAAGGAAATAATCCACAGGGTGAAGAGTCACTGTTGAATGGGAGAAACTATTTGCAACCTATGCATATGACAGGGGACTCACATCCAGAATGTACAAGAAACTGAATAAATAAATAAATAAATAAAATCTCCCAATGAGTGGGTAAATGACTTTAATAGATATCTCTCAAAAGAAGACATGCAAATCACCAACTGGTATATGAGGGGAAAAGGCTCACTAATCATTAGAGAAATGCAAATTCAAACCACAATGAGATTTTATTTCACCTTAGGCAGAATGACTATTATTAAAAAGACAAAAAATAACAGATGTTGGCAATGTTGCAGAGAAAAGTGAACTCTTATATACTGTTCGTGGGAATGTAAACCAGTACATCCACTATAGAAAACATCATGGAGATTTATCAAAAAACTAATAATAGAGCTGCCATTAAATCCAGCAATCCCACTACTGGGTGTCTACCCAAAGGAATATAAATTAATATATCAAAGGGATACCTGCATTTGCATGTTTATTGCAACACTATTCACAGCAAAAATATGGAATAAACCTAAGTGTTGAACAACAGATGAATGCAAGAAGAATATATTGTATGTACACACAATAGAATATTATTCAGCCATAAGAAAGAAGTCATGCTATTTGCAGCAATGTGGATGGAACTAGAGGTCATTATCACACGTGCAATATGCAAGACATAAAAAGACAACTATTGCATGTTCTCACACATGTGTGATCCAAAATATTTGATTACATGGAGGTGGGGAGTGAAGGGATAGATAAAGAGGCTGGGAAGAATGTGGAGAAAGAGAGAAAAATGAGTAAAACTTGGAAGAAGGGTACAAACATTCAGTAAGATAGAAGGAATAAATTCAATGTTTGATAGCAGAGTATGGTGAATATACTTAGCAAAAATGTATTACACTAGGGTGATAGACACCCTAAATACTCCGACTTCATCACTACACATTATATACATGTAACAAAATTTCTCCTGTATGATATCAATTTGTACAAAAAAATTATTCATCATGATCAAGTGAGATTCATCTCAGGAATGGAAGAATGGTTCACCATACTCAAACCAATAAACATGATATGTCAAATTAACGTAATTAAGGAGAAAAACCATAAAAAGCATTTGATAACATTCAACATCACCTCATGCTAAAAGCTATTAACAAGCTTGGTATAAAAGTAGCATACCTCAACATGATTAAGGATAAATAAGACAAACTCACAGCTAACATCATACTGAACAGAAAAAATTTAAAAGCCTTTTCTCCAAGATCTGTACAAGACAAGGATGCTCAGTTTCATCATCTTTATTTAAGAAAGTACCAGAAGTCCTAGGCTTAGCAGTTAGGTAAAACATAGAAATAAAGGGCATCCAAATTGGCAGAAAGAAATCAAATTAGCCTTTTTTTTTTTTTTGCAGATCATATGAGATTATACTTAGAAAAACCTAAAGACTCCATATCCAAAAAAAAAATCCTGTTAGAACTGATAAATAAATTCAGGCAGGTTGCAAGATACAAAATCAACATCCAAAAAGTCAGCAGCACTTATATACAACAACTGAAATAATCTGAAAAAGGGATCAGGAAAGCAATCTCATTTACAGTAGCTACCACCCCCCAAAAAAGAAAAACCTAGGAACCAACTTAACTAAAGGAAAGAGAAAGCTTTATAATGAGTATCAATAAAACACTGATGAGAAAGCAGATACCAAAAATAGAAAGATATCTCATGTTTATGGATTAGAAAACTTTTTACTTTTTAGTATTGTTATATTAAGAATATAACAATAACTTTTAAACTTAATATTCTTAATATAACAATACTACCCAAAGCTATGTACAGATTTAATGCAATCCCCATTAAAATCCCAATGATATACTTTAATGAAATAGAAAAAAATTCTAAAACATGTATGGAATCTAAAAAAAACCCCACAAATTATCAAAGCAATCCTGACTTAAGAAGAACAAAACTGAAAGCATCACACTACTCAACTTCAAAATACATTACATAGCTATAGTAGTCAATACAGAATGTTACTGAACTGCATGGAGAACCCAGAAATAAATCCAAGCATTATAGACAACTCATTTTTAAAATAGGTGCCAAGAACATATATCAGGAAAAGGACAGTCTCTTCAGTAAGCGGTGCTGAGAAAACTTGCTATCAACTCATAGGAGAATAAAACCAGATTCCCATCTCTCACTATATACAAAAATCAAATCAAATCAAAGTGGTTTAAAGACATAAATGTAAGATATGAAATGATGACACTACTAGAAGAAAATATTGGGGAAATGCAGGACATTGTCTGAACCAATATTCTCAAGTAAGACCTAAAAAACAATCAATGCAAAAAGGAACAAATGGGATCATATCAAACTAGAAACCTATACAGGAGAGGAAACAATCAAAAAAGTGAAGAGACAACCTACAGAATGGGAAAAAATATTTGCATACTATTCAACTGACAAAGACTTAATAGTCAGAATGTATAAGGAAACCAAACAACTCAATAGCAAAAAATAAATAATCCAATTAAAAAGTGGGCAAAAGATCTGAATAGGTATGGTTTACAGGTAATGCATTTGCAAGTCTGGCTCACCACTAATCTGTGTTTTCCAGCTATTACTAAATTTTGGAGGAGAATATGATATTAGGATCACATGTAATTTTAGTTAGTAAAAAGTCCTGCCAAATTTTTATTTAGAATTAAGTAGAATAAACAGGACATTAATGCTTAATAAGATAAAATTACCAATCCATGACACTTTTGAATAATAAATAAAAATATATAGCTTTTAATTTTTTCTTCAGTTTATTTTAATGAGTGAAAATCAAATTCTGAGCAATATATATCTAATTTTTATAATAAAAACATATATTCTTATTAGGGAATGAGTAGAGAATCATAACAATTTGCATAGAGATATGGTGATAAATCATTGCCTTTCAACATCAAGAAAATTAATGGGGGTTGTCTAAATAATCTGCAGTTCTATTCCTTAAAATTTATATATATTCAGTGTTAACATTTCTTCATGTGAACCTACACTGCACTAATGAATATGCCTTTGCCATAATATGATATTGATATGTATATTCTTATATCTATTTTAATAGACTTCAATTTTTTTAAGAATCACATAGTCCTTTTTAAAAGCAATTATAAAAAACAGCAGTCAAGATGTCAGAAAGGGTCCTCTAGCAGAAAAAGTCATTCTTACTGTGTGCTAAATTGATATGCTTTAGGAAAGCCAGGAAGCTTGATTTTCTTTTGCTTTTATGACAGATCCACCTCATTTCCTTCACATTTGCCTGCTCCAGTTCCTCATTGCAGGCCCCCTGAGAGACCACACCTTCAGCCTGTATCCTGCCAAGTTGCAGAATGGAAAGGGCAGTCCCACTGCAGGAAGGCAGCAGATGAACTGCAAACATCTTCTTTCTCCCATCTAGAGTATATCTCTGCTCAGTCTAGGATGCAATATACCCGGGAGGCCTAGTGTACTGCCTTTCTTGTCCACAAATCTTCCTTGTGTTGAACAGAGTTAAAATGTAACACAGATAATTATGACTTCTAACTCTATTGCACAGAGACGTGCTGTTAACATTTTGGTTTATGTTCTCATACCGCCTTATATCACACACACACACACACACACACACACACACACACACACACACAATGTAATACATATAAAACATTGTCTTCGTTTGGATTTTTCTGTAAGCAGACTCTAAGTGAGGACTGAAGTGCAAATCATTTTATTTGGAAGGTAAACCAGAAGCATGTATAGATAAATGACATGCAGTGAAAAGAAAGCCCACTGGGGGCATTAATGGATAAGTTGCCACTATGAGAGACCCAGGATCAGTCCTGCTGGGAACATCTGAGAAACTGCAGAGAACATGATTCAGAATTGTGCCATCCAATGTTGTCAGGAACCTGGAATATTATTCATACATTCCTACCCATTAGTGGCTGACAGTGTACTTAAGGGTATTAACGTCCTGGCAGTTCAGGTCTGCCATGCCTATTTCTGAGGCCAGAAAAGGCCCTTAAGTGCTTGGAGAAATCAGATAGAGAGTCCCCAGGAAAGTAGGAGCAAATCTAGCACCCACTATACAGAAATAACACTTCTTTTTTTTTCTTCTCCTGCTCTTGATTTTTAAGTCTAGTCCAACAGTTTTCATTTCTGTGTGGCCTTACCCTTTTTAACATAACTTCGACATCCTTATCAATATACTAGCTTTATAACTGCATGTTGCTATACTATTTGTTTCCTATTTCCTGGGGTAAAACATTTAAATTGCCTAAAATTTGCTATTTTAATTAATAATACACTAAATTGTTTATTAATCATTTAGAATAAAACCTAAGAAATAGAATAACAAAGTTGAAGAGTTTGCACATTATACATTTTGACTAATATCTTTTGATTACGCTCCCTAAATATTGTACTATTTTATACTCCCACCAATAGAATATCTGTATCTCTACATCTTTTCCATTGCTGTGTTTTATCAACTTGCACAAGCTTCATCTAAATTTTTCTTTTAAATCTGTACTGTTTACACAGTGAAGGGACAATTGCCCATTCATTTCTTTACCACATCATCTACCAGGATGTTAGGTTTAAATTCCTCTGCACAAACTCTGATGTCTTCAGTGGGTAGGTCCTCTGAAAATTCAAAGAACTTAATGCCACAGATACCTCTCATTCTTTTAAGTAATTGAGATAACTTAATTTATTTATCATAATTTAAAAAGTTGCTGCCAAGCTTTTTCTATCCTTGAGTTTGCCAAGGCAAATATTGGCAAATCAGTCTTGCCAATTGGTCTTTCTCACTGAACCCAGAGTACCTTCAAAACTCTTAATTCAAGGTGCCTAGTCTTCCCCCATGTTGCTGAAGCTGGTCCAAAAGATAAAGCTTAGAGATCATCCTCAGGTAGATGATTACTAAAACACATTTGTTGTTTTTAGCCAGATGCTTTTTAAATGTGAGTGGCTTTTATAATTGTGTACATTTAAAATAATGAAAAAAGTGTTTTCCTAGATATTGACCAAAATTTTGCTTTAAGATATTGGTTATGGGTGTGATACAGAAATATTTCTTACTTGCTAGTGTAATAGCATGCCATTGTTTTTACTGTAATGTTTATAAATAGCTTTAATAGACTTTCAATTTTTTCAAGCCATAAATTATCCATGTCAAAAAATTTATAGTCTAACATTCACCTATGTACTAAAAGCATTGAGATATTTTAAGTAGGATCTGTTTTCTTAGCATTTCTAGGTATAAAGCCTCTAACTGAATGAGAAAATATTATAACATTATATTCTAATAATTTTGCTATCCACCCAAAGAACAATTTTATTATTTTGAGTTGAAAAATACAATATATCCTATGACACTAAGCATGTTTTCTGTAAAAATATTTGATTAACATTCATTAAAAAGTTACAAAGTCTATTAAACTGGGGTAACATTTGATATTGTTACAATTTAAGTAGACTGGTTAGATGTCCTTAGAGGTTAAGTTTCTATTCCGGGCTCTTTGCCTTTTGTAGTTGCATTAGGTACAATAACCAGTGAGTTAGCATTTTAAAGCACTGATTTCAGTTAATTAACATGTAGTTAAAAACTTTTACAAATCAACAAGGTAATGTACCACTTCTTATATATATGCATTCAATAAGTTAGCTAATGCATTCTCTGTATAAGCTGTAAATTCAAAAGTAAGAGTATATTATAACTTTGATTAAATAGGTGATTGTTTAGTCTTTCCAAATTTTTTTTTTAGAAAGACTAAAAAGCTCTCTAGGTTTTGTATTTAAAGCTTTTCGAGTATAAGTTGAAATTTTAAATTGACTTCTCTTTATCCTGAATAAGAACATTTTGAAGCCATTTTTACTTTAAAATAGCCAAATGATAGAATAAATACTGCTCACACCAGGGTGGAAGTTACTTGACTTTATTAAAAATAGATAACTAGCACCACTAAGTCTCACTCTTCCTGCTAGTGAGGTCTAAATAGCGTGCAGAGTCCTTTCCTGGCCCCACTCTAAAGGAAACTTTCTCAAATAGGTCACTCCACTTGTCACCCCAATTTCTTTTAATAGGGATGACCAAAAACTCATCTGTTCTATTCCAGAAGAACCAAGTTCTCCTCCCTTTAGCAGCATGTGCACTGGAGAAAACCATTATCTTTTTAAAATTCTGTTTGTGATTATCTAAACTTGGGTGAAATAAAAGACATCAATTTGACAGTGTGAACCTGAGTATGGGAGATTTTTTTCTCTATTAAATGTATTGTTGTTTTTATTTCCTTTTTAAAATAGCTTATAGAGTTGTGTTTTAAAATAAAAGGTATTATGGATAAAATATAGTCCATATTGGTTACTACAGTCTGGCCAGAATAATATTTTGACTTTGTTTTGTTTTAGCTATCATAAACTTGTCCCTTGTCTCTACATAAATAAGCTATAGTTGTTGAGACTGCAGTTACTAGACCATATAGAACATAGGTGTTAAGGTTTGCCAGAGAAACACAACCAACAGGAGCTATCTCTCTGTTGAGAGAGAGAGAAGGGGAAAGTGAAGACAGGATAAGAAATCGGCTCATGCATTTATGAAGGCTGAGAAGTTTCAAGATCTGCAGTTGGCTAGCTGGAGACCCAGGAAAACTGATGATATAAGTTCCAGTTCAAAAGCCAGTAGGCTCAAGACCTAAAAAGAACCAACATTTCCATTCTAGTTTGAAGGCAAGAAAAGTCTCATGTTTCAGTTCAAATGATCTGGCAGGAGAAGTTCCCTCCTTACTCTTTGTAAGATTAGTCTTTTTGTTCTATTCAGGCCATCAACTAATTAGATAAGGATTACAACATTAGAAAGGAAAATCTGCTCCACTCATTCTGTCAATTCAAATATTCATTTCACCTTAAACACAAACATACCTGGAATAATATTTGACCAGGTGTATCAGCACCCCTAGTCCAGTCAAATTAACACATACAGTTAGCTGTCACACCAAGTCTCATCTTATTTGAAGGAATAAGCTAATGAGAAATAAAGATTTCACTCCTGATATAATAGCACTTTGAAGACTGGATCAAAGAGAGCATCATTGTAATGTAAAGCACATGTGTGTGGGTGGGGGGAAGACAGCAGCAATAAATCTCAGATCCTGGTGATAGAGTGCAGCTACTAAGACCCAAGTTAAACATTTTAATTATGTCCATGATTTAAAACAACTACCATGACCACGAAAGGATCTAAAGGCAAAACACCATCACTCTCTTGTTCATCAGGGGTTGCAAATATATACTGTTAGCCAAATCTATTTTGAGCAAGATGATCCAGTATTTGAAGATATCCTACCTCAGTACTAGGAGTGGAGACACATCAAAGCCATTGTTGTATTCAGTTTATCCATCCCAGCCCACCACACAATGATGAAGCTTTCTCCTTATTGGTATTTAATTAGGTGCTAAGACTATTAACACAGGATTTAGCATAGAGGTGAGCTGGAGAGGATGCACAGAGGCTCTCTGAGCACTGGTCAGCTAGTACAGAAGCCATTCTGCAGCACTAGCTTATCTCCCAGTGCTTGGGAGGTACCTACCAACTATTCACTCATGACACATGCACTACAGAGGTGAATTTCCTTTTAAATCCACTCATGTCTTACCTTACCTTTAAAAAACCTTTATTGGAGCCAGGCAGTGGCTCACGCCTGTAATCCCAGCATTTTGGAGGCCGAGGCGGGCAGATCACCAGGTCAGGAGATCAAGACCAACCTGGTCAACATGGTGAAATCCCATCTCTACTAAAATACAAAAAATTAGCTGGGCATGGTGGCACGTGCCTGTAGTCCCAGCTACTTGGGAGGCTGAGCCAGAAGAATTCTTGAACCTGGGAGGTGAAGGTTGCAGTGAGCCAAGATCGTACCACTGCACTTCAGCTTGGTGACAGAGCAAGACTCCATCTAAGAAAAAAAAAAAAACACATTTATTGCTTATATGGTAATATAAATGTGACATTAATATATAAATGTTATAACATTTAAGTGTAATAT
This sequence comes from Cacajao melanocephalus, assembly GCA_963573385.1. Lineage (NCBI taxonomy): Eukaryota > Metazoa > Chordata > Mammalia > Primates > Pitheciidae > Cacajao > Cacajao melanocephalus. Next base: position 30,140 of record CAUYLG010067841.1, read on the forward strand.
CCATAAAAAGAACACACCTAGTAAACGTAAAAATAAATTTTTCACTGACTGAACACACTCCTGTAAGGATATCCAGAGTGAAAAACATTCCCACCACCAGAAGTACCCCATATGCCTCCTACCAGTCATTAACTGCTCCCTGAAAGGTAGCCACTATCCTGATTTCTGATTGACAGACTATAGTTTTACTTTTTGTACTTAAATAGGAGATATGTTAATTTATTAAGAACGGCATTTTTAAAAAACAGTATTAAAAGATCTCTTTTTTTTTTTTTTTTTTTGAGATGGAGTCTTCTTGTGTCACCAGGCTGGCATGCAATATTGCGATCTTGGCTCACTGCAGCCTCTGCCTCCTGGGTTCAAGCAATTTTCCTGCCTCAGCCTCCCGAGTAGCTGGGACTACAGGCACATGCCACTACACCCAGGTAATTTTTGTATTTTTAGTAGAGATGGGGGTTCACCACATTGGCCAGGATGGTCTCCATCTCTTGACCTCATGATTCACCTGCCTCGGCCTCCTAAAGTGCTGGGATTACAGGTGTGAGCCACTCTGCCCGGCCCAAATCTAATATTTTTAAACTGCTCTATGTCATGGTTCTTTAGTTCCTCAGCCCATATTTTTCCTCCTGCCTGTACACAGGCTGCTCATCTGTCTGGCTTAAGGTCCCTTTTACCGTGTACTCTGTCTTATCTCAACTACTTCCTTAACATTTACCTGAGAACCAGCTTGCTGACGACCCAGCATCTCAACTCTGATTTGTGTCTTTTCTCTTTCACTTGCCAGCTGCAAGCTCTGTGCTCCTATATTTCCCAAGTGCCCAGTTGAATCTCCCCAGTCAGTAAAACGTACCCCACTAACAAGGTTAAAAATGACTTTTCTTCTGATTTGATTTTAAATCTACTGAAATATTTATTATTTTCCCAGCACTGGGTCAAGACAATATTGTTTTCTTACCCTTTTAACCTAATTTGAGTCACATAAACGTTAATGATATGCAGTGAGTTTTGCTAATCTCTAATTAAACATGAATCACTTCTTCCACACCTGATTAATGTGTATAAAATATATTTATTAGTTATTAATAATTAAAATACTATGAGTTGTAATAATATACCAATATGACAAAATAATAAATATAACATTTGGTGCCATAGAAAAGAAAGATTACAACATTGTAATATTAGATTCAATTTTTATTAATAGATTTCCAAGGGAAAGGAATAACAGTTAAAGAATAAGATACTTTGTAAGTCTCAGGAGCATCATCTATGTGGAAAGCTGTGATCAGATAATTTAGCATGATTATTCATCCAATCTTTTCCTCCTCAGAAAGACTTAAGTGTAATGGCAAATATCTTGAGGGCATAAGATATGCCAGGCAAGACAAAGAGAAACAAAGTAGAAGTTTTCAATTCTTCATCAAAAGGTGATAAACTGACTATTCACAGTATCCAAAACACCGAATCAACCTGAGTGCCCATCAGTGGATGAATGAATAAGGAAAAATGTGGTGGAAGATTATTCAGCCATTAAAATAATGAAATCCTGCCATTTGCAGCAACATGGATGTAACTGTAGGTTATTACTATAAGTGATGTAAGACAAGCACAGAAAGACAATTATCACCTTTTCACTTAAATGTGGGAGCTAAAACAGGCGATCTCATGGAAGTAGAGAGTAATGGTTATCACAGGCTGAAAAGGGGTGGGGAACTAGGAAAAACTGATTAATGGGTACAAAAATATAGTTAGAAGGAATAAATTCTAGTGTTTGATAGTACAGTAGGGTGACTATAGTTAACAGTAAATTATTGTATATTTCAAAATAGCTAGAAGAGAACTGGAATGTTCCCAACAGAAAGAAAAAATAAATAGTTGAGGTGATGGACATCTCAATTACACTGATTTGATCATACATATTATTTACATGTATTAAAATATCACATATACCACAAAACACATGCAGCTATTTTGTATCAATTTAAAAAAGAGGTGATGTGAAATGGAAACAAATTAGCATGGGGGGCAGACCTTCAAGGCTGTCAAATAGAAAGTAATATTTATCTAGTTAAGGTAGTTACAGAAACTATAGAAACACTCTTAAAAGACATATATTTGCACTTTGAGAGCAAGTAAACTATAAGAAAACCTGACTTTCACTTTTCTTCCTATTAGAGCTGCTAAGGCTTGTTAAATGTCTCCAATCTAAAGTTTCAAGAACTATCAGGATAAAAGTCACTATATGTGTGTGCCAGAACAATCATTCATGATTAAATATGTTGAGAGTCTAATTTTGTGTCTCACTGGTGATGGATATAAATATTTCTGTCTCAATATCCTGTCGTAAAGTGGAATTTATCCATTCCAGCAGGTTGCAAGCCACTGGAAAAAAGTAAAGAAGGGCAACTATGGAAATAGAGATTAAAAAGCAAGTTTCCTTCAGATATTAGCAGTATCTTAGAAGCAGCAAATGAGGATGGTGTTTGAATTTAAAATGGAAACCTCTTCTGTAAGGTGTCTTTCACCATCTAAATTTAAGGAACTATTACTTTCCTCCAATTTTCATATCTCTAATTGTGTACACCAATTAAATTATGATTATTACAGTGTCTTGAGTTTTTAATTATCTTCTAATATGTATACATATTATCTCCCAAATTAGATTTTCCCATATCTATTCCGGATCATATCCTCCCACACATCTGGAAAATAGTAGAGCAGAATTGAGCATTTGGCATTCAATACATCTTTGTTCATTAAGTAATTGGATCCCTTTAATTCTATATAAAAATTTACATGGACTTCAATTTGATTCAGATATAGTCAACTGAAATGAAAAAAAATTTTCCAACAGAGATATTATGAAAATCATTCTATTATGAAAACGTATGTACAGTATCGATTTAGTAGCAGTGATCCTCTGCCCTTTCAAAATTTAAAAGTTATTCTGCCTGTTGGATAACTAACAGGTGAATAGTACATAAATCACAATCTAAATTTTTACAATAGCTTAAATCTTAATTAAAATTAGGCTTTGTTTAATAAACAGAGACAAGAATACCAGTCAGAACACTGAGATTTAATAAGTTTGGAGCTGACAGATCCATGCAGCCGTACTCAAGAGATAGTGTCTGATTCACTGTGTTACTGATTGGATGAGGAACTGACACTGTTATAATTAGGAGAGGATGTGTGAATCTTGATGTGCCAGACAAAGTGAAATCCTTTCTATAAGTCACTTTCCAGGAGGGTGAAACTATATCCGTCATACAGTAAAGATGAGTTGGGATTGCAACACTGGATCAATGTTGAAATTAAAAATTAATGTAATATCCTGGTCTTTACATATTTTTAAGTATATTTATATTATTTATCTGCAGGAGCCAATTAACTGCTTTATAATAATCATTTCAATTTGTGCATCATATAAATGCTGCAATATTTAGCATATCAGGAATTACATCTTCTGGTAATGATGCTTTATGAAAAATACATGTCCTGAAACGCTTGGTTGGGTTTTTGTTTTTCAAAATTAGTAAGAGTTGCATTTGAGAATTAGCTAAGAGTTGCTTAGGAGTACTGTTTCACACTAATTTAAGTTAGTCATTAATAACCGATTTCCTTAATATTTCCTTTTTCTCTAAAGGATCATTCTTGGGTTTCAATTTATCCCCGTTTCATTATTTTAAAAGTATCAAAAAAAAAAGCAAAGTGTTAGTGTGTATTTCTAGAAAAAATTGGGCTTGAACAAAATATGCATCATGTAGAGTTTTTCAAAATACTGTTCTTTTGTGAAATACATGCATTTTATTTGTATTAAATATATCAAAATAGAAAAGAAATGCAAAGCAGCCAGTTCAGCTCCTACTGTCACATGCTATTAATAAAGACTATCTGTACATCTTTTACATTGTTTCAACTGGCATAAATGTAATTGCTAAAATGATTTCAAAGTACATTTTAAAACACTTCCAATGTATACTACCATTTGTTTTATGTCTTTTAAAAATGCATTTAAGGACAAACTCTAGTAAATCTATACACAAAGTTAGCTAGGATATGCTGGTCAGTGTGAAAAGATGCATATGTAAGAAAGAAATACTTCCTCCCTTTCTGTGGGTTATCTTTTCATTTTCCTGCAGGTGTCAGTTGAAGCCTGAAAGATTTTTAAATTGATGCAGTTCAATTTTTCTTTTTTCCTTTGTCATTTTTCCGTTTGGTGCTATATAAAAGAAAGCATGACGTTTTATTACAATATTTTCTTCTAAGAGTCTTATATTTTTTAGTTCTTATATTTAAGTCTATAATCCAACCTTTTTCATGTATAGCTGTTGTTTCAGAACCATTTGTAGAAAAGACTGTTCTTTCTCCACTTTGAATTGTCTTCACACTTTTGTCAAAATTTGGCCGCCCATAAATAAAAGACCTTACTTCAGAGTCCTCCATTATATGCAACTAGCATATAAATCGTGTGTGTGTGTGTGTGTGTGTGTTTATCCTTATTCCAGGACCACACTGTCTTGATTACTATAACTTTTAAATAAGTTATGAAATCAAGAAGTGTCAGTCCTCCAACTTTGTTTGGCTTTTTCAAGACTTTAATGAATATTCTGAATCTCTTGCAGTTCTATACAAACTTAGGATTAGCTTAATTAACAATTTCCACAAAAAAAAAACAGCAATAATTTTGATAGAGCCTGTATTGAAATTTTAAATCAATTATCAACTTGTAGAGAATCACCATCTTAACAATATTAAGTTTTCCAATTCATAAAGATGAGTATCTTTCTGCTAATTTACATCTTTAATTTTTTCAACAATGTTTTGTAATTGTCAGTGTACAGCCTTGAAAATTGTTATCTTTTCCTATTTTCTGTTTCAATACTATCAAATACATAAGGTAACTGTTTTCCTAGTTTTTGGAAAACTAAAATTGTCACAATCAAGAGACAAAATGATATTTATGTATTGATCTCATATCTTGCAACGTTGCTGAAGGTAGGTGTTAGGTTCCAAAATATATTTTTTTCTTAGATTTCTGTATCGAAGATGACATCTGCAAATGAAGATAATTTTACTGCTTTCCTCCCACTTTGTATGTTTTTCTTTTATTTTCTTGTATTTTATTTTTGCCATATTTCTCTAAAATATTTATTACATTGCTGAGCAGAAGTGTGAAATAAAATTACTTGTCCTTTTCTGAGGATAAAATTATTCATTCTTTCATCATTAAGTATGATGTTAACTGATGGCTTTCAAAGATGCCCTTTATCACATGAGAAAGTCTCTCTTTGATTCCTGGTTTATTTATAGTTTCTATTATAAAAGGGTGCTGGATTTTGTCAAATTTTTTCATAGGTGTCTTTTGGCATAACAAGTATTTTCTGTGTAATAAATGACATTTAGACTTTCTCTTTTTAATATGTTATATTGAATTAAACCAATCATATATTTTGGGGACAAATCCTATTTGGGTACAAATACAATCATTGCTATATGTTCCTGAACTTGGTTTGCTAAGTTTTTGTTGAGGATGTTATGTCTATACTGATAAATATTCATCCATAGTTTTCATTTCTCGTGATTTCTATGTCTAATTTTGGCAGTGAGGTAACACTGACTAATGAGTTAGTATTTCCACCTCTTCTATATTTTAGAACAGTTTGCAGGATTCACATTTAGTCTTCTTCGAGTAGTTGGTAGAATTCACTATCTAGGCTTAGGTTTTCTTTGTAAGAAGTTTATAGATTATTAATTCAACTTAATTACTAATTATATCTCTTCACTTGTTATAGGTCCATTTAGATTTTCTCTTTTTTTCTTAAGTTAGTTTTAGTAGTTTATCTCTCTCTAGGAATCTGTCCCCTTCTTTCCCTCCACTTCTTAGTCTACCATTATGTATATGTTGAAATGCATATGGTATCCCACACTCCTCTGAAACTCTGTTTATTTTACTTTATTTTTACCTGATAATCAGACTTGATAATCTCAACTGACCCATTTTCATGGTTGCTGAGTCTTCTGCAAAGTCAAATATGCTATTGAGTACCTCCAGTGAAATTTCATTATTGTACATTTTAAGTGTAAACTTTCCATTTGGTTATTTTTATAATTTTTAACTTTTTATCAGTATTCTCTATTTGGTGATTCTCATACTTTAATTCTCTAGACATGATTTTTTTAGTCTTTGAAGATACTTATAATAGTTAATTTTAAGCCTTTGTCTAATAAGATCAACATCTGAACTTCCTTCAGGGCAGTTTCCATGTATTCTTTTTTTCTTCTATCTATAGATAACACCTGTTACTTTGAGTTCCCATACATTTTAGTTGAAAACTGGGTTAAATACCACATAGTATCTCAAGAAATCAGACCTCTGTCTTCCCATTTGTTGTTATCGTTGCTGCTACTATTGCTCTTTATTTGACTAATAGTAGTTCTTGAGTAATTCTTTCAAGTTTGTATTCCCTGTTGCATGTACCGGTTAAAGGACACTGCTCAGTGGGCTCAGTGATCTGCTAATGACTGGAAAAACTGGACAGATATTTTCTTAATTGCTCTGAATCAACATGGTTTCCACTCTTGGCTGAAGAAATGTATGTGTGTGTGTGTGTGTGTATATAGATATATAAAATATATATTGGCACATAGTTTAACTTTTATTTTACTTTCACATTTACACATTCAGTAAACCATTTTGAGAAAAGGAAGGTGGGGGCTTTAAGCAAAGCCTGGCTCCCTCCTCCACCCCAGTTCAGCAGCACCATGCAGACTCATGCTGGCAGTCACCCCAGGAAAGTGTCCAGGGTCTCAATGGCCCTGGCTGCGGACAGCCTCTAAAGCAGTTGCTGTGGCTTGTCCTGCACCAGGGCCTACCTCGGTGTCTGGAAGCCATGCTGTTGGAGGCTGCCTGGGCCCAGGATTTTATTGCTGGTGAACTTGGTTATCTATCTTCCAGTCATATCATCCAGGATGATGGCATGAACAGAACTGGGTCTGGTGGTGCCCATTTTCCTGAGATAAAAGGAATCGAAATGTGTAAATTGCACTGAATTCTGTGACGCTGGTATGTTCCCTATGCCAGTTTTCATCCCCAAAGAGCGGCGGTGGGGCGAGGGAGTCCCTGGAGGAGACAGGTGGAGACCACTGCTGTCCACCCAGGTAAGGCAAATCAGGACCAACGTGCCCAAATCCACCGTGGCCTGAACTCCAAGCCCAACCAGCCCTCCTTTTCCTGAGCCACGTTCCTTTTTAAGGCCCCAAAGATGATGTTCTCCGTATTAGGTGAAAAAAGCCTACCTCCCTTCACTTTCCGAAATCGTATCTCCTGTGCCTAATGAAGTAGGTTCTTGGCAGACAGAGGTTCCGAAGGATGGACCAGCATTACACGGGCATGGAGTCTGAAAAAATGAGCCCCCGAACACCACCTTCTGGCCATTGCCAAACATCCACAGGAACAAAACAGTCACAGAAAGAACAGTTTGCCTAAAAGATCATAGCAGTGCCAAGACGAAAGCCAGAGATGTCATTTTACTGCTCAGATTGGACACTGCATAAGCCTCTGTGATTCTATATAGGTATAGGTCCCCTTGCTTCTATACACCCGCTGAAAGTGCTGGGTGCTGCTCGATATCCACCAGTGATAGGTGAGATCATCCATGACCCCAGCCAGGAGAGCCTCAGGTGCGTTCACTTCTTTGACAACCGTGGGAAATGGCTCACTCTGCTCCTAATGTTCTGCTTCTTCTATCTTGGGCTGTCAAACTACAAATGTTTTCTCTTTTCTCCCCTCTGAGGTACACACAGGCCAGTGGCATCCTAATGACAATGGCAGGTGAGGGGGCAGGATCCTCAGAGCATCTGACATCCAAACCAAGTTTTAACAGTCAGGGTCCTGTGTCATATGTCGAAGTGCTCACAAACCCATGGGAAATCTCAGGCATCATAAAAGGAGGTGGTGTGGTGGAGGAAGTGTCATTCTGCGCTCAGATCTCCACCTGGTTAGCCCCTGGTCTAATAAAGATATCTGAATTCATAGGTTCTATGCTTAGTTTCACTGAAAAAAAAAAAGGGTTTCTGGTACCCAAAGAGCTTAAAGTCCCCTTCAAAACATGCATACAGACATCAGATGTCTTGTTAGCTGATGCCCAGAAGACAGTGGTGCATCTTAGTTCTGTTATTCATGATAATGCCCTGCTTGAAGGGATGATCATGTATGATATCAGGTGGTCAAGGCTGGCTTCTTTTAAGATATATGGGGCACTGTCCTCCAGGCTCTCGTGGTGTCCAGTCACACTGTACATTATCTCGCAGGGTGTACAGAGTTCTACATATATCATCTAGTGAATGATGTGGTCCCCACACTGAAGGTCTAGCCATCTGTGGTTTGGCTTACCCAGGTAGTGCATGACATCTTCAAAGTGGATCCCCTGGGTCTCCATCTGGTTCCTCTTGTATTTTCTGAAATGCCAGGGGCAATCTCAGGCTTCTACTAAGGTTCAAACCAAGGATTGTGAACAAATTTATCCTTAAATGAAGAAATAAGTCTTTCAAAGAGATCTCTTACGATAAAAAACTTGAAGCATGTTTTCGATCATGTGTAAGGATCAGCACTTTCTTCGCTGGGTGTCACCCACTTTGGGAGTCTAGCAGAAAAGAATCTTGTGCTTGTCACAGACAAACCTGGAGACAGGCATATACAAGAGATTATTCAGGGCTTCATCCCTGCAGATGTTTCTGACAAATTCCAGGTGCTCCATGTAGACCAGGGGCTAAACAAGCCATCTTCCCAGTTGGCTTCAGTGCCTCTCTTCTGGCAACTTCCCCACTTCTGGCATGGTTGTCAGGAATAGAAACTCCTGTTTGGCACTGTACACATCTGGGTCTTTAAAAGCCAACGTGATGAACTTGCTAGCCATCATGAATGTGAAAATCACCAAAAAGCATTCAAGCGACAGAAGCCACTGGTGGTGCATGATGTCAAACGGGCAGCCATTTACTGATTCTTCCTTCTGTGACCTGGGGCTCACATTTCCTTGCTGTGTTTGCCCTGAGGTTCGTGGTTCCTGTTTTCAATTTAAATTTTCCAGATGTGTGTGAGAACACGATGAAATACTGATTTTCTGCAGTCTCTAAGGTCCTGCATTCACCTCTTTTCCCTGTTTCTATTCCTGGCTCCCTCCCACCTTTTTTATTGTATAACCTCCTCAAGTACTGAAAAATAATCTGAATATAACTGCAAGTTGCCTGTGATGTTTACTAATACTTTCCTTTCTTTGTTCAGTTTTGCAAGCACTCCAACTTTAATTTCAGTGAAGGAAAGAATTTTCCTCTCAGGTATTTCTTTGAAATTCTATTCTTCAGGGTCAAGAGCAAAAATGACAAGATTTTTCTTTCCATCTTAAAATTCCAATTGTGAGCCAAGATGGACTAAGTCCTGATTATAATGGAGGGAAAGGGAAAGACCGCTTTTCTCTTTGTGTCTTTTCTTTTTAACTCAGTCACGGAAAAGAGTGAAAAAGAAGGTGGTTGGTGATCGATGAACCAGAGTTAAACTGAGCTGCCTAATTTTAATAGCATCTGAGACATTTCTCATTATGGCAGTTTAAACTGAACAATCCAATAACCCAACTCCTCATGGCCCAAAGCCCCATACTTTGGTTTTCAGACAAAAAAAAAACAAAACAAAAAAAAACAAAACAAAAAAAAACCCTTTATGACAGTCATGCTGCTTAGATAACCAGAACTTGGCTGTGCTACTTTCTATTCACTGCCCAATCCTTTCCTGCCTTTAGCATACTTGGAAAGCAAAAACGACAGTTTTGGGAAATCCCAGTTCAACTTTCCAGCCAGAAGTACAGAAATGTATGCCTCAACCTCCAACTTCAGATAGGCCTCTTTACAGTAAAGATCGGAGGCTCACAGCACTCTGGAGCCCCTCAGGCAGGGAATGTGCATTTTGAACCTTGCCTTCACTCCTACTGAAAGGCTGCACATGTAACTTCTTCCATGCCTTATCTCTGTATGCTCCTTGGACCCGAGGGGAACACTTTCTTCCTCTGTCTGCCAACAATTACAAACGCAAATTCTCAGCCAAAACTGAAAGAAGTAAATTGTAGGCTCATCCAAGTAACAATAATTCCGCAGGTCACAACTCCCACACAAGGATGCCTCCTCATTGCATAATTAACTCAAAGAAGTCTCTTCTAGTTAATCTCATGAACTAAGGAGGGCCTCAAGTTGCCAAAACACACCGGATGTGGCCGGGATTTACATATATATTGAGGCATTCCTTCAATGTTTTGGCAGTTTACAATTCTGTCTTAGGCTTTACTTTCTATATGCACAGGGACCCAAGGCCAGTCAAAGGCAAGAGACTAGAGCCTTCTCAAGAATTCTTGAGCATGTACTCAGCTCTTTATGTGTGTGGTTTTCTATACCCCCAGAATTATGTCAGAGCTCTTCAAAGCTCCCTATAGCTATCTCATTCCCAAGATCCTTCTTTTAAGTCTTTTGGCCAGCCTCTTGTTTTTCCCAATGGGTATTTCCACCTCAGGCAGCTGCGATACTAAACAACTGCTATTTATTGATTGTTTCCAACAAACAACTCAGTAATAGAGCTTTTCCCACTGAGCAAGCTCTGATTTAGATCAAATAACAACAGCCCTGTGTATGAGGTTTTACCAGGATACTAGCAAACAAGTCAAATCGTGACAATTCTCTGGAGATGTAGCTTTAGGAAAAGCTCTTTACCCAGTCAGTCCCCCTAGTGGTTGCTTGCCTGCTGACTTTCACAGCAGTCATGGATCTGAAGAGAAGGAAATGGACAAAGGGCAAGTTACCACAAAGCTCAGCGTCCTTGAGGAGAAGGAGGTTTTCTAGAATAAAAGTTCCATGGACTGTTGCAAGTCATGGTTTAGTTTCCAGAGTTCTGAAAAAGTTGATTTTGACAACTTTTGGCAGTGTTCTTATTGCCTTTATGGAGAAATAGATTTTCATAGGTCCTTTCTTCACCATTTCGCAAGTTTCCTCAGTGAATAACTTTTAACAAATAAAATGTGGCGGCAGTGGTACTGCAACCTTTCCAAGGCTAGGCTGCAAAAGGCAATATAAAAACTGACTCCGCTCTTGAGATGCCATCCCTTAAAATACAGAAACAATGCTTCAAGGAATCCCAGGACACATGGAGAGGCTAAGTGTAGAAAATTTGATTAACAGCGCTAGGGGAGACCTCAGCCAACAGCCACAGGCAACTAAAACTGTGTGTGAAAAGCCTTCAAGTTGTTTTCAGTTACCATCTGACAAAAACTACACAAGAAATCCTGAGCAAAGACTTCCTAGCTAAACTTAATCAACTCTCATAAATTAGTGATAATAGTAAGGAACTATTATTTCATGACACTAATTTTAGGGTAACATAGTCATGGATTATTGGCACAGATTTGGGATACTAGAGGTGGGATACTACCCAAACTTTAAATAGGTGGCAATGTCTTTGAGACTCAGCAGCAGAAAAATGCTGGAAGTACCTTGAGATCACTGATAGAATTCTGAAGGGACTTGAAAAGGCTTTTGGTGAGTACCTAATAAAAAGTGAGAAAAACATGATTGGAAAGTAGAAAAAAGGTATCCGTTGTTATCTCCTGGCAGAAAGTTTAGCAACACTGTTGCCTGTGGTAGCACAGAAAATAGAAAATGTGCTTAATGAACTTATCTGGCTAAAGGGATTTCAGGCAAAATGCTGAAAGTGCCACCTGGCTTCTTCTATTTGCCTATAATAAAATGAAGAGAGAGATTAGCTAATGAACAGATGGTTGAATATAAAAGAGCTAAAATTTGCTGATTTCAAAATAAAACTGTTTCTCATTCCCAGATTCTCCAAATCGCAAACAATTTTCAAATTCAGAAATAGCTTTCAGGCAAAGATCAAATCCAGGGCACTGTTAGGAAAACTCTGTCTAAAAATTAAGTCAAAAAACTATGACTGTTATATAGTGTATGTGTGAGATTCTGTGTGTCTCAAAACTGAGATCTTTATGTACTTGTGTATGTGTGTGTGTGTGTGTGTGTACATATATATATACATTTTAATCTTGCAGATGTTTAAATATTTTACGATGTCACAAGTTTCCTTTATAGGTTCTGTTCTTTGTGCCTTGCTTCAATAAGCCTTTCCACTTCAATAATATAAATAACTTCCTGTATCTTTTCTTCTAGTGTTTTATTTTATTCTAATGTTTAAATCACTAGTAATACCTCTAGAATCTATTTCATTATAAAAAATTCAGTAAGTACACAGGTTTTTTTTTTTTAATAACAAACCAACATGTATTAAATAGTTGTATGTCTTCAACCAATTAAAACATAAACTATAATTTTACAAGAATCTGTATAGTCTCATACACCAAAATATTTGTCTTAATTTATGGTTACTTGAAATTTACTATTATTACCCATGTTTTTTCTTGTAAGGCTTTGATTTTAGAAATCTTAAAGGAGAAATACTTTTAAGTTGAAAAGTATAATTCACATTTGAGTAAGTAAAAGGACTTGAGTAAACAATATTTATACCCTATCTGCCCTCAAGTCCTTATTGTGAGTAAAGGACTTAAGGACAGTTATGGACTTTGGAACAGTAAATAACTTTACTGTGAATAAAGGACTTGAGGGTAGTTAGGTATTAGAGATTTCTGAAGGCATCAGGGCTGTAGAAAGCAAATGAGAAAAGATCACTACTTAGATAGGCAAAAATGAAAAGAGATTTTAGAAAACAGTCATATCACTTGCTCAGAAATAAAATTAACTTCTAACAAAATTAATAAAGCTTTGGATTCAGGAATCTTCACGTACACAGGTCCCTTCCCAGGCCCTAGCATGGGACCTAGCAATGAGCTCACATATTGTTTTTATAAAATTTGCAGTCTGTTTTGCACTCCCACTTTCCTTCACACTTCTCAAAGTAGCCATCATTGAAGATATCTTGGCAATTTGGGGATCTTGCTAAAAGAAAGTTATTAAATAATGCATTTAGTTCACATTTAATAGGGTGGTTTATGTGGTCTGTAGTCACATCAATGACTGGATGAGGTACTGCTACTGTGTCTGGTGTTGGAATTCTGAAAGTATTCTGACTACCCCTGTGCTGACTCACCTAGCATTCGACATTTTGATACTAACATGTATGGCCAAAGATGTTAAGTATTTATTTAAATAATTTAAATTATGAAATAACATTATTTTCACTGCAATTGAAAAAGACATTTTGGAGCATTTCACTTAAAACAATTGAAATATACAGACTTATTTGGCAGTAATTTCAAACTTATTTATTAAAATAATGGGAGAAAAATTGGTAAAAACTAATAGAATATAAAACAAATGCAATACGGATGAATAATATCAATAGAAAGTATTTAATGATAAAGAACCAAATTGCTGACAAAACAAATTTCAGATAACATCAATGTTTTAAATTAAGCAAATATTTTAACTACAGTTAATTGGCTATAAGATTATTAATACTGGCCAGGCAAAGTGGCTCATGCCTGTAATCCCAGCACTTTGGGAGGCCAAGGCAGGGGGGATCACCTGAGGTCAGGAGTTCAAGACCAGCCTTACCAACATGGAGAAACCCCGTCTCTACTAAAAATACAAAATTAGCTGGGCATGGCTATAATCCCAGCTACCTGGGAGGCTGAGGCAGGCGAATCGCTTGAACCCAGGAGGCAGAGGTTGCAGGGAGCCAAGATCATACCATTGCACTACAGCCTGGGCAACAAGAGCAAAACTCTGTCTCAAAAAAAAAAGAGTATTAATATTTTACCATCCAATTAATGAAGAATAATAAATTGTTTGAGCTCATTAGAAAAAGCCTGAAGTTTCTGGCTGACCTGACATGAACTACTGAAACCAATAAAGGAAGCATATAACTTCAAACAAGGCATTAACAATGGTGTACTGATACATGTTTAATAAGTGGCTCTCCAGGGAGAAAACAGATTGGCTCTGTAGTTTTTCCAATACTGTAAATACTCCATCGCCAATTAAACCCACCAATATTATGTCACTGAACTAAAAAGTTAGGAAGAGATGCACACAATCAGCTCTTCTGATCCAACTGGTATAAGTTATTTCCATCCCATCAAATGCTATATTACAAGGAGGATATCAACTGTAAACTGGTTCATGAAGATTTTCCATTAATATTTGAGAGTAGTCAGCACTCAGAAAAATGAAAATTTTTTAAATACTATAGTTCACATATGAAAGATCAAAGACTTTCTCAATCTGACAACAATCCTAAGTATACATATGATATACATACTGAGTTGTAAGGCCAAAAGAAACATATATTATCAATACAAATTTCATACAATTTACTAGCGGGCACACTGACTTAGGCTTTCAATCTTTTCATAAAGGTATTAGAAAGTAATGGTCAAGTGCAGCTAGAAAAATATAAAGAAGAAAGAATATAAAGATGGGGTAGGCAATTAAAAAAAATTTAAATGCTTGTGATGTAAATGCTGTTTATTAGCTACTTATAATTTGCAATTTATTTTCTTTTTCAATCCAAACGAAAATCTACTTTGTCTCTATTTTGTATTCATAATCTATTTCCTTTTTGATTCTTTTTTGTTTTTTATTTTGATTTGGGGGTACATGTGAAGGTTTGTTACATAGATAAATACGTGTTATGGGGGCTTGTACATATTATATCACTCAGTTAGTAAGCTCAGTTCCCAACAGTTATCTTTTCTGCTCCTTTCCCTCCCCCACCCTCCTCCTCAAGTAGGCCCCAGTGTCTGTTGTTTCCTTCTTTGCATTTGTAAGTTCTTCTCATTTAGAACCCACTTATAAGTGAGAATATGTGATATTTGGTTTTCTATTCCTGCATTAGTTTGCTAAGAATGGCCTCTGGTCCATTCATGTTCCCACATAATACATAATTTCATTTTTTATGGCTGCATAATATTCTAGGGTGTATATGTACCACATTTTCTTTATCCAGTCTGTCATTATCGGGCTTTTAGGTAGATTCCATGTCTTTGCTATTGTAAACAGTGCTGCAGTGAACATATGAATGCATGTGCCTTTATGGTAGAATGATTTATAGTCCTTTGGGTATATACCCAGTAATGGGATTGCTAGGTCAAATGGTAGTTCTACTTTTAGCTCTTTGAGGAAATCTCCATACTTCTTTCCACAATGGTTTAACTAATTTGCACTCCTACCAACAGTGTATAAGGGTTCTTTTTTCTTTACAACCTATTTTTTGTTCCTTAAAAAGTACTATCAGAATGTAAGTTTCAGATCCTATGATCTTTAATATATCCCACTAATGATTCATAATTTATCTTAAACCCAGATTAATTTTCAGATGCCAAGTAATAGTCTGCAACAGTTTTGTCCTCCAATGGTGAATTTTGAAGGGAAATATTTCACACAGGAGCTGAGTTTTTTCAAAATCCACCACTTATAAATTTTATTTTTGGGTGACTCTTGATGTTTCTTCATTTGAAAAATCAGGTTGACAGTTTTTTATATGACTTCTAAGATAATTATTCTGTGGAATCAAGTTGAGTAATGTATGGAAAAATAGTTTTATAGTTTAAAAACATATACGTCATCTCTGAGCCTAGCTTTATTATTGTATTATATACAAGGTATGCTGTGGCAATATAGTTAAGTCCAACACAGTAATCCTCAAAAATTTGCTAAATTTCCAGAAATAACTTGGCAATGTAATTTAATTATGTTAAAATAACCTATTAAAATAAATTTAAGATGTAAATTTCAAAATTAAAATGCATGTAAAAATTGTTAATCTACCGCTATCCAAAGGATATAAGGAGGCTTTCAAGTACAATGATGAAATAAGTAAGGCTTTCAGGGATGCCTTCCTCCTGAATGCCTTTAAATTTTCTTTAGCACCAAATAGTATGGCGCCTTATAAAATATCCAGCCATATGTACTTGCCTCTTTTTTCCTTCTCTGATTAAGTCTCTGTATTTGCTGCCATGGAGAAAAATCATAATGTGAATGAATGAAAAGGATGGACAGATATCTTAGTGAATTTGGGTTGCTGTAACT
The DNA here is from genome assembly GCA_963573385.1 of Cacajao melanocephalus. Classification (NCBI taxonomy): domain Eukaryota; kingdom Metazoa; phylum Chordata; class Mammalia; order Primates; family Pitheciidae; genus Cacajao; species Cacajao melanocephalus. Next base: position 46,232 of record CAUYLG010067841.1, read on the forward strand.
AAGTACTATAGACTGGTGCCTTATAAACAAGAGAAATTTATTTCTCATAGTTCTGGAGACTGGCAGTCATACATCAAAGTGGTGTAGGTTGGGTTCTTGTGAGTGTCCTCTTCCAGATGCATACTGCCAACTTTACATTATATTTTCATGCAGTAAAAAGAGGGCTAGCGTATTCTCCAGGTCTCTCTTTTAATGGTATTCAACTACTTACAAGAGTTTCACCTTTATGACCTAACTATCTGTCAAAGCCTCACCTCCTAATATCATCACCTTGTGGGTTGGAATTTCAACATATGAATTTTGGGAGCACACAAACATTCAGCCTATAACAATAAGTGAAGCAAAGCTTTTTAAAAAGCTTTCCAAAGTGCTTTATCAACTGGAATTAGTGGCTTCATAAATAAATAACCCATAATGTAATTACTAAAGCTGACTGCTCACTTTCAAAACAAAAAAAAATCTGTTTAATGGATAAAGGAGTCATCCATTAAAAGTATAAGAGGAATTCAACCTGAAAAAGAGTTGGCTGTTGTGATATAAATGATTAAATAATGTACATATTTATAAATACGTGCTTCACGCATTTCTGTAAACCTTGTAAATCACACAAACTACTGCTAAGTAAACTGGGCAAGGGAAGTAATAACATTGCTCCCATCATTATGCCTTTTAAATTAATAGACAGGAATTTGGTTCTAAAGAACAGGAAGCCCATGCCTTCAATATGTGGGAGGCAAATTTCACACATAGCACCCTAACACCAGTTCACTATTTCTCAAATTTAAGAGAAAAGGACTTTCAAAAACTGATGTAGAGTCCTATGTTGATTCAAATTGTTTATTATATATCTTTATTATAAGACTTCTTAAATATTTATCATCATAAAACTAATTAATGGCTTATACATTTTGTACAAGTATGAAATAACCTAAACAAGTAAATTTCAAATGTATGAGGGGAAAAAAATCAACCAAATTTTAGCAAGCATATTTGTATGCCACCTTTCCTTGATTTCTTTCCTACTTTTTGCAGCTTTCTGGAACAACGTCAAAAGCCATTCATTTGGGGGGAACTCATTCTCTACAAGCAAAGCACAAAGGCAAGTGTACATGCTCAGTTCCTATATCCAAAGTAAGAAAAGATTCCCAAAGAAAGAAAAGGAAGAATGTAGAAAACAACAGTCAAAAAGGAAATGTATTAGGGCTCTGGGCTAAACAGTTAAAATTATCTGACTATATTTCTGTTAAAAAAATGTGCATTTTTGCACGTTTTCTTGTCAATAGGTAAGAGACCACTGTGAATCAAGTGCATGAGAGACAGGCAGCATGACCACCCATTAGCCATGACAATAGGCACAATTCACTGATTTTGAAGAAAAGGCCAGTCATAGCCAGGACTCTTTTATATTCATGACTCAACTCTAGGAATACTGTATATAGACAGTTAAATTGCTCACCTAGTCTCAAAAACATTGAGATTACAGCTCCCAGTGTGAAGTTATTAAGAAATACAGATGAAAATGACTGTTAGTCATCAGTGGAGATTTCATACTTCATTGAGAGCCTACGTGGAACATGATCTATGAATCACAGTATATTGTAAAACACCCAGTGATGGTACTCTACATAATGACTGAATGATCAACAATGCAGATGCCTCCTGTAACAGGAGAGGGCATCCATGGTGTGTGCCATTCAACATATCAGACTCCGTGCATGTTCTTCTTTGAGAACAAAGTCAGGTTTAGCTCTTTGTGAAACATTTGAAAGATGCTATGAAAAAAGGAAAGTAAATGCTGTGTTGAACTAATACACAGAACTGTTATTTTCCAGCCTTTGCATGAAAGCAGAGGATACCTGGAATTTGATTATATTTCTCACACTGTCTAGTGCTAATTACAAGTAAGTAATCAATAAGTAAAGTACTTACAATCAACAAGTAAAGAATAGGTCAGGCCTGTTACATAAGGGTTGTGGAACAGGAGGGAGAAACCACAGAGGGAAACTGTTCTACAGCCAAAGCTGAATCAAGTTTAAACATTTATGTCTGCCTGCTTTCTAAGGGCTCCTAAAAAAGATCTCTAAGGGCTCCTAAAAAAGATCTCTCCCTGATCATTCCAAAATTTATTATTACTGGGTATGCATTATTAGCATTAGCAAAAGACAAGTTTATCTTTTCTGTCTTGTGTATGCACACCAAATGGCAGCATGCTGGACCGGGCTAACACTGGCTTACAGAAGCTGATTGTGCACATCTCTCCCCATCTTTGTGTTCAGTGTATCACACTGATGTTCGAAACTGATGATGGAGGGAGTATTTCTACCAAAAAAGTCAGCAAACACTACAAATCAGGGATTTCTCCTTAAATTCCCAACCCCCACTATGAGCAGGTTGTTAAATGTTTATCAGTACCCCACTGCACCTCTGTAGTGTGTGTATTCATTGTGCTACTGGCCACACAATTTGCCAAAAACAGGGGACAAAACAATGAACCAGATAGACCAGACATACTTCTGTCCTCATATACCTTAATGGTCTTATGTAGTTGCTCCGCTTCATTCCTACCTTATCCCATATCTCTACTTGCGAATGTTCTACCCATTCTTTAAGCCATCTCTATTTTACATGATATTACTGTCTCCCTTAGCTATATATTTCAAAGCAGACAAGTTTTATATATTTTTTGAAAAGTTTGCTTAGTATGGTATACACTGTGCCTGGCAAGAGTAGAGAGGTAGGGAAACACTCAAAATTTTGGGATTGATTGAGAGGAATGCTTGTAATATTTGAACAGAATGGTGGTACTTCATGCATTTTCCCACAGGCTCTCCTCTAATATCTGCAGAGCTACAGAAAGGAGTATAAATTGAGGATCCCAATGTGGCTCTCCCTTTTTTCATTCCACCCTCCTAATCTGCAACTGAAGGGCCTCATGCATGAGTGGAGTAGGGTGGCCAACCCTCCCACTTTGCTTGGTATTAAGGGGTTTTGCAGGACCCAGGACTTCAGTGTTAACACTGGTACAGACCTGGACAAACCAGGATTGGTCAAGCTTTGGATTAAAGAAAGAAACTTATGCAGACAGGCCCTGACAGCAACACAGCATCCGCTGGTCAGAGAATTCTAGGGTTTTGGCAACATTAGTCAGGTGGGAGATCAGACAAGTGTAAGTGAGTGTGTCATTGCACATAAACTCTGGGAGTCTTCCTTTTGCCTCATAAACACCTCTCTCCTAGGCACTATCATAGATTCAGGGCATGTAGTAGTATAAAAAAGATACTAACTTGTATATAAAGTCAAATATTTTAAAGTATGTTCAAGTTATTATGGGTTTTCTGCAGTATTGCAAAGGCTTCCTTTCTGATCTCCTTGCATACATTTTTTTGGCTTGTTTCAGTCTATGCACCATACCATAACCAAAGTGATAAAACCTATGTAAAGGTCATTAATGGTCTTGCATTAAAGACAGGATTCCTAACTTGGTAAAATGGGCCCTGTATGACATGCATGACCCCTTTCTCTCTCACACACACACACTGGGCTCATGTTATGTGACTCAGCCTCTCACTCACAGTCACATTGGCCTTACTTTAAGTTCTTTAAAATGTTCCATATTTCTGCCTGCTTCAGGCCTTGCATACATCAGACCCCAAGTGCCCATGGTAACTACATGAAATTTCTTTCCTGATTAAGTTTTTCCTTTCCATTCCTCCATCTAGATCAAGGTCTTATCCCCAGCCTCACCCCACTGTCTCAGGGCTTACCTTGCTTTTCCTTTTTGGCACGTTTTACACTTTGTAATATAATGATATATGAAAAACATCTAAATCCTCTTCTAGGCTTGTAAGCTTGGTGAGAGCAATATGGTATTAGTTACTTTATCTCAATATTCAGGCATACAGTAAACAGAAACTAGTTGAGAAAAGGAGGAAAGAAGAAATGAAGGAAGAAAAGGGAAGTATGCAAGCTTTCTTAAAGATAAGAAAGTTTTCTACATTGGGAGTTTTGTTTTATCCTATGTATTTTGTAAAACTCCACTCACTTTAAGGGCAGGAGTTACTTTGTAACAACTTAATTTTCCCCCTTAAAGGAAAAGTTTTGGCAGAATACATTCACATTGGAGTGATTTTGTTCGATGATGTCATGAATTTGCGAAACAACATTTTTAAAAAAGCTAGAAAAACGAAGTAGGGTTTGTAAACTATTAATTTCTTTTCCCTTATCTTCTTCCTCCTTTCCTATATTCTGATTCCTGTCATAATATTTTTACAAACTCTGAGAAGGAAAAAAAGATTAAATTTATTCTCAGGAAGGGACAAAAGATTACTAAAGCACAAACTATTACTCTTTTATATGGTTTCAGCAGCTTTAACATTTGAAAATGAAAGTAGCTTTAAAAAATCTAGTTGGTGTTTCAATTTCGTATATATCATTTTGATTATGAAATCATTACTTTAGGCCAAATAAAGAAAAAACAGTTTCATGTTTATAAAACAATTGCCAAGCTATAGATACACCAGATATCTTCTCTTTATCCCTCTCTACTCTTTCTCTCATCTCTTCCTGAGTTTCACCACAGCACTCATGCCAAGAAATCACTTTGTCCAGGGAAGGTGGCCACGTACTCCAAGAAACAGCAATTGATCTACAAATGCTGACAGTGAGATACGAGCTGTGGAAAATGCATTGGCCAAACTAGAAACAGTATGTTGAATAACTGGAAGGATTTTTCTTCTCAAATTCTAGGAATGTTTTTTTCTTTAGATAAGGTCTCTCTCTGTGGCTGGAGTGCAATGGCACGATCTCGGCTCACTGCAGCCTCCCACTCCCACCTCAGCCTCCCAAATAGCTAGGACTACAAGCTTGCGCCACCATGTCCCGCTATTTGATTTTTTTTTTTTTTTTTTTTTTTGTAGAAACAGGGTTTCACTATATTGCCCAAGCTCGTATTGAACTCCAGAGCTCAAGTGATCCTCCTGCCTGAAAATTATCTCTTTTATACTTAAGGCAAAGCTGAAGGGAGGGGCTCCTAGCCCAAGATGGCCAGCAGGAAGGAAGTGGCTCTTGGGCCTTTGGAGCGAGGCCCAAGTCCTTGCCCAGCAGCCCAGGGGCGTCTACCTGCAGCTGCCTCTCGGCTTACCTCAAGCGCGTCAGGTTGCGCAGGCGTGGAGGCTCCAGGTGTCGCTGCGTCTATGGTTGAGACATTGTGGAAGAGAGCGGTCACATCTCCTTCAGGACTCTATGGTTCCCGCGTGACGAGGAGCAACGTACGTAAGTCAGCGCAGGCGCAGTTCAGGGAGCACGCTTTCTCTTCAACGCACCGCCGAGGTTCCCGGGTTGCCATGGGCCGCCGTCCAGCTCGTTGTTATCGGTATTGTAAGAACAAGCCATACCCAAAATCTCGTTTCTGCCGAGGGGTTCCTGATGCCAAGATCCGCATCTTTGACCTGGGTCGAAAGAAGGCAAAAGTGGATGAGTTCCCACTCTGTGGCCACATGGTGTCTGATGAATATGAGCAGCTGTCTTCTGAAGCCCTGGAGGCCGCCCGTATTTGTGCCAACAAATACATGGTGAAAAGTTGTGGCAGAGATGGCTTTCACATTCGAGTGCGGCTCCATCCCTTCCATGTCATCCGTATCAACAAGATGTTGTCCTGTGCTGGGGCCGACCGGCTCCAGACAGGTATGCGAGGTGCCTTTGGAAAACCCCAGGGTACAGTGGCCCGGGTCCACATTGGTCAAGTCATTATGTCCATCCGCACCAAGCTTCAGAACAAGGAGCATGTGATTGAAGCCTTGCGCAGGGCCAAGTTCAAGTTCCCTGGACGCCAGAAGATCCATATCTCCAAGAAGTGGGGCTTCACCAAGTTTAATGCTGACGAATTTGAAGACAAGGTGGCCAAGAAGCACATCATCCCTGACGGTTGTGGAGTCAAGTATGTTCCCAATCGCGGCCCCTTGGACAAGTGGCGGGTTCTACACTCATGAAGCCTTTGATAGCACTGTCTCCTTGGGCCATGCCAGTCTGACTTATGCTTACTAATAAATTCTGTTTACTGGGAAAAAACAGCTACTTATTAAGTTTAATATTTTCAAATATCCAATGTTTTAGAATATAGACTACTAGAGAAATTTTTTTTTCTATTCATACAGTTTTAATGGCAAGGGTTCACTTTCCTTGTTAAGTAAAACTATACAATTTATAGAGAAAGCTATTACTATTTTAATCAAACACTCTAAATTTAGGAGAGTATAGGGCAGTATATTATTGTAGTAAAGTCAGAAGTTATGCAGCTATCATTCATTACCTTGAATAAAAAAATAGATTTGTGTGAAAAAATTTATTGTTTATAGAATGTAAAATAAACAATAGGGATGAAAATAATTGTAGGCATTAATGATATTTCACCTACAGCCTCATTGGAGCTAGTTTATTTCTAAACTTGGTTGCTTATGTTTTTCTATAAATTTCTGTACATCGTTTTGAAAATTACCTTACACCTCTGATTATCAGCCTTAGGACAACTGAGTATCACTGAAAAAGGCTTTTTCAGACAAACTTTACATTGTCTCGCAGTCAAGAGATAACAGTCCAATCTTTTTTTCATCATAGAAAGGTCATAGGTGACAACAGAGTTCATATTACTTGTATCTGAACTCCAGTAAAACCAAAAGAAGAGAGAAAATGACACTAAATTGGCTATCTGTACTCTAAAAGGACACTACAGAGAGTTTGCAATTGTGCTTGCCCTGCATTTAGAGTTACATTGATCACACAGGTCCTTTTTGTTTTATTTTAGAAACTACATAAGCTAAAATTCCTGAGTTTGTACTGCATTCGAAGAAATTCCTGTTCTTAACATTGACTTAGCCTTTTGAATCTCAATCCTGCAAACAGTGCCTTCAGTGTTTTTATTCTAATGGTTCATTTACAAAGTCAACACATTTAATGAAACAACAAAAGGAGTACTAAATAGTATAGAAACACATACTACTGTTTAATTTTCATTTATTTAAAAAATTGCTATGTCAGTCTTAACATGTTTTATCTGGCTGGATATTTCTTTCAGGCCCTTGCTGTATTTTCTATTTGCATATATTTAAGTTAGGTTGCTATTTTAAGACGTTTTTCATGTTTGCATTTTGCCATACTTTCAAAAACAAAAATTCAACCTCAAAAAAAAAAAAAAAAAAAAAGCAATACAAAATACTGTAAAATAAGCAACCCCTTAGCTTCTAGTACAACCATGGTTCAGCTTTGAAAATATTTTCCATCTTCTTTATTTCCCTTTCTCTTTGGTCTTAAACCACTCAAAATATTTTGACCTTCAAACTTGGAACTCTGCACTCACTAAATACACAGGAGGAGAGCTAAGGGTAACGTCATGGACTTCCTTGCCCTAAGAAACTGGTAACAGTAATTGTTCATGCATATAGATATGGGAGTGAAGAGGAAATGAAATATTAAAAATTCATTAAAAACTGGTAGGTAGCTGTCAATAAATTTTTTATTTGAATTATTCCACAGTTTCATATTATAAAGATTATATATGAATTCTTTTTTTAAATGTTGACATACAGTCACTTTTACTTGTTTTTTTTAAAATCCTTCCTACTAATTTTCCCCAACCCATAATTTTGTTTTTTTCAGCATTTTTCTATTTTAGAGTCATTCTGATTATTTTTTTAAAAATTGGTAAGACAACTGGGCTGAAGGTTAATGTAATTATAATTTTGCAGAATTCATTATTTTAAAATTTCTTTCCAAAATGGAAAATTTTATTTGGGAACATATATTCATATATTTGTATTATTCTACTACTGCAATAAAATTAACTGTTTGTTTGTTTGAAATAAAAAATTACAAGTGCAGTTAACTAAGTTCAAGCAAATACTGCCCAATGAAGCTTTTTTATTTAATTGATGAAATCTCTAGGTTTTAATGGAAAATACTGACTAAGAAGACAAAGAAAACTTCAGTAGGACTATGTGTTGTATCAATTTAGTTTTAAAAAGCACATTTCATAAATGATAGTTATATAATCCATCATTTCTACTCCCTCAAAGTATGCAACTGTATTACCCATGGTTAGCTTGAAAGTCTTTAATTTTTATAAAAATATACATCAGCTCTTCCATGAATCGGCTGTCACTAACATTGGCAAGCATTTTATTTCTGCTTTAGCAGCCTTGTACTGCCTACCCTTACATAATTTAAGGAGAGCTTTCTGGTTCTGATAATGTTACTTACTGACCTAAGGATTGAGCTAAAACATCATTTCACCCCATTTGTCTTCCTGCCTTTATAATAATGCCTTTTGTTTGTTTGTATTTTAATGTAAAGACTTTATTTTCATAAATATGCCTATATATTATTTTTTAAAAGCAAGTTAGGTGAAACATAGTAAAGTCAAAATAATTAAATTATACCTGTGATAATAATTTAAAATAAGGTTACTGTCACCTAACAATCAGTAAGAAGAAAAGCTGGTGTCAGGATGTTTGGATTTGAATCTCAGTCTTTTACTTTCTTGGGCAAATTACTAAGTATCACCATTCTCAGTAATTTTGCCATCTATAAAATGAGATGAAGACATTTTAGTTAGGTTGTTTGTAGGATTAAATTAGATAATACATTGAGAAATTGATTTTTATTATTATGATGATTATTTTTTGAGACAGGGTCTTACTCTGTCACCCAGGCTAGAGTGCAGTGGCGTGATCATGGCTCACTGTAGCTATGACCTTCCCGGCCTTAGGTGATCCTCCCATTTCAGCATCCTGAGTAGCTGAGACTGCAGGCATGCATCACCATTCCCAGCTAACACTTTTGTATTTTTTTGTAGAAATGGGGTTTTTCCATGATGTCCAGGCTGGTCTCTAACTCCTAGGCTCAAGCAGTGTGCCACCTCAGCCTCCCAAAGTGCTAGGATTATAGGCCTGAGCCACTACCCAGTTGAGAAATTGAACAGTATTGTGCTTTGCACATATTAATTACACAAAATTAATATTCAGTTAATATTGATGTTATTGTTACTACATTTGCTCCCGCCTCACTCCTCAGCTCCTAATTTTTGGTGCTTGTATTACTATTTTTTCATGATTTATGTCCTTAATATTCTGTCTTGCAATCATTATTACTTCCAGTTACATACTCTTAGTTCTAGATTTAATTAGATTCAATATTTTGTTCCAGGTTTTTTTTTTAATCTTTAGTTTTGTAATTCCCAGTTTCATATCATTGTATTTTGTCATCTCTTTGAGGAATTCATTTGAAAACACTTATGCTTTACTGATTATCCTCTGCGTATGACTCACTTATAGGGATTAGCTTACTTTCCTGCCCCTCAACTGGATTTTTTATCTACTTTAACCACTTGTTAAATTCAATGTTATTTTACTTTTTTTCTCAATTTTATTTTCCAAAGAATGATTATATGGCTATCATGTCATTATTTTTGTACTGCTTATGTGTGGTGTAGACTATTCTGTCCAGACATTCTATTTAATCAGAATGATTGTAGGTGCATTTCTCTCGTCACTCTTTCACAAAACTTTTGACATTTTTTTGTTCATCTAGACTTCTCTCTGGGTGCTACTTTTCCATGGCCTTGGGATGAGAGGATGGGAGAAAGAAAGAGCTGGGAGGGTTAAGTATACCCTTTGATGCTGGCTAGATTCCAGTTCTTCTCCTGAGATCCATTAAATATCCTATACCAAAGCATACTCCAGCCAACCAGGTACACAGTCCACTCTCCAGCTGTGACATAGTCACCTTTGCCCTGCTACTATTCAGTGCACAATCCTGGAAAATGGCAAGCCCAATTGCTGTGCATCTTTGGGGTTGGTGTGGGCTCTACTTGTTAATGGATTTTCCTACAATTTTTCCTTGTATATGTTAAATACATTTCTCTACATATTAAGGCATTAGTAAAACACATTTTTTATTTCATTTTTTTCCAGAAATTTTTTATTCTAAGAGGTTGGAAAGTTCTGAAAGGGTACATTCTATAAATGATTGTTACATAACCCACCATTTCCTCCAATCCCTCAAAACATGGGATTACACTAAATGTATTTAGCCAGAAACCTTTAAAAAAGCAAAATCTGGTTCTGACTTATCACATGAGAATACTGCCTTCATTTTTGTATCTCCTAAATGTATGGCATATATAACCCTTTCCTTGGCTGCCTTTGGCTATATTAATTTTATCACATTTTATTCATTTCATTAGGCATTGTGGAGAAAGATCATCTGATCATGTTTTACTTCAGGTTATTCACCCAGAATTTTTTTTTTTAATGTTGGACTAAAAATGATCTACTTTTGGAGACTTTAATATTTCAGACAACTAATGCAAAACTCTGTATTTCCATGTTTGTAACAACTTCTAGTTATTTTTAATTGTAAGGCTCTCAAATAATTATACCTAAAATACTTTGAGTATCAAAATGATACACTTTTAATATCAATTCCAAAAAGATCAATTTTGTGTTTGTGTCCATACAAAATCTTAACAACTCTCATTGTTATAATTAATTTAGTTTTATATAGTTATATAAATTAAATAGACTTGAGAGTTACTGATTGATTTTTGTGCTTCACATATTTAAAGAATAGGACCGTATATACAGTAGAAAATTATTTTGAGGACTATATTATTAGATTCTTCAAGGGTCCTCTTCATGAAATTTCCTGTTGTCCTAACTTGACTGGTTACTGATAAATAGAAATATATGAGATTGAAGAAGAGGACAGAATGTTTTTGGCAAATGCAGTCTTCTTAAAGGAGTAACTATCCTATCTCTCTCAGAGTGGAACAGGACATTGGATTGACAGGAAATGGTGTTTTCTTTTGCCCAAATCATGTGTCGCTAAACTGAGACTTAATGGTGATGGTGGAGACACAAGAGATAGCAGAACTGATGTAGAAATTGTCAGGAAACAGCCCTTACATCCAGTCTCTGGCAAAATACGGATAAGACTTAAATTTCCCGTGAGCATGGGGCCATTATGGTGTTTTAAATCTAAACAACATTGTATGTTCTGTGCCCTATTCTTCGAAAGCATTGTTACTTGGGAGGGGGAAACATGGCAGCAAGAGGCTGTCATGGGGAATTACTCTACGGTTGCAGCTGCAGGCAGGGAGAGAAGAGCCACTGTGCCTTAGCCAGATTTCCTTTGAGGGAATAGGAAAGGGAGAGAAACTCCACTATCCCCTAAAAAACTGACAAACAGACCCTATAAAAGACTCAGCACTTGGCCACCAAATATATGGAGAACCAAGAGACAGTCGGTAGTATAGAGAACCAGCAACAGGTAGAAGAGAAACTGTCTCCCGTGACTTGAAGTCATTTAACAAAGAGAATATTGCCTATTTTTATATTCTGTTATCAATAATCTAAATTATTGATTTAGGGATGGGGAGAAAAAAAGAGTCAGAGGAATAAGAAAGCATATAATTTCCTCTTTCCTGATCTAAGTAGCTGAAACTATTAGTCTAGGCTACATGAATGGAACAGATGAAAGATTTATAAATGATAAGTACAATTTTCATAATTGGCAGTGATTGAAAAGTTATAGAAAGAGGCTTAGATGTCATTAAGGAAATGTGCTACTCACAAAGCAATAGAACTTCAATGGAGCACAATTGTTTGTTCCTGAAAAATAAAAATTTCATGTGCACTTCAGTATTTCTCCTGTCAAACCAGTTACATAACCATTTTGATGAAAACTTCCACTAAGCATGCTATCAAATGTCCAACTTACTAAAACAGCATGATACCATTGAAATTTCACCAGACAAAGGTAAAACCTCATTCAACACAAAGTAACTTCTATACCACTTCCTAGATGCACTTTTAACAATGGTCCCTCTACCTCTCTAACTTGTATAAATGCTTTAAATATAAGTACACTTTAAATTATCATCACTGAAACCCATGTTCATGTGGCTGTATTCAAATTTTGTCTCTCAGCTAACTACCTACCTATCTGCCTACTTACTACCTACCTATACATCTCCCAAATTTCCCAAAAATAATGCCTATTAGCCCATCTTCCATCTACTCAATAGGGATTTGATTTATACATACGATGGACTGCTTTAATTTATGCCAATACTCTGCAATTGTAAGCCATCCATTTTTGAAACAAAACTGCTAAAAATGACATTAATGAAAATTTCATTTTCATAGTTGTATACATTTTTCAAATGATAATTTTAAGTTGTCAAAATATAACAGTCTACAAGATCAAAATCACCATACCGAAAAGCAAGGTTGAGACTTTAAAAATTATTATCTTTTCCTCTAATTAGGGTTTTTATTTGGAAATATAGGCAATTCTTTTCAACAGCCGTGCCATTAAAAATTACATATATCTTTGCCATGCGGCATGGTTCACTAATTTCTATACAATAATTGAGATTTACTGCCCAAATGTAAACTGTGATTTTAGAAGTGTGTGAGATGAAGAATGTGGAGTCCTAATCTCTGGCTGCTTTATTTGGGGCAGCTGATATATGCCTGAGGATTGTGTATATAACAGAAACATTATTCAAAGGAGTCTTCCTTTAGAACAGGGAAATCTTTAACTGAAAAACTATTTCTATTTTAATACCTAAGCACTCACTGATCTCTGTCAGTTTTGTAAGTTCTATTTTCAATGTATTGACATTTCTGTTTGGTGATAGCTTGGGGGATATTTTCGAGTTCAGATATTGCTACGGTCTTCTTGATGGACTCAGGTTAATATAGCATTTTATTTTTTCTGTTCTAACATTGGAAGGTTACTTCCTTTAGACTTATAGTTCTGATTCAGACACACTAGAGTTCAGATTTCTCTTCTAGATCTCTATTGTTAAATAGGCTCAAAAGCTATTATTATTAAACCCCAATTTTACATTGGAAGGTTTTAAAAATTCCTGATTCTATTTTTTTATATTAAGAGACTTTAAAAATTATATTCATAAGTACAGTTCATGACATATTTGTGGCAAACACCATTAGGATTTATTGACAGAACTAGTGAATTTGAAGTCCATGGGCCCTTGAACTTGAGAAAACAATTTATTACATAATTGATTTGAAAAAGCCTATGTCCTAAGATCCAGTAATAACACTATAGATATCTATTGTAGAAAAGCTCTCAATTATATGAACCAGGAGATATATGCAAAGAGCCTTCATAGCATTGTTCATAACAGCAAACACTTTTTATCCTTAATTTACATAAAGAGGACAATGAATATATATCTATTGAGGTATATTCACAATGGGAGCTACTATACACAGTGAGAATCAATGAATGACATCTACAGCCGAAACATGGATAACTTTCAGAAACTATTGAATGAAAAAAAGAAAATAGGACTCTAAATAGTATTATGCCATTTTTTTTTTAAATTCAAAAAGCAGAAAAACCAGAGGAAATATTGTGTTATATTTGAATAAATATATAATAGATCTGGTTTTTAAAAGTTACACTAACTGAACATTTAGGATAGTGGTTGCATAGGTTGGGCATAACATGGCAGGGGAGGAACAGGGATAGTCTATGGAGAGTATTTTATATTTTATCTTTTAAAGCAAGTTCTCCTGGGTCATTATTCATCAGTATTTCTGGGCTATTCTTGGAACTTTTCCCTTACAACAATTCTAAATTTGAAAATCCAGCTTGTGAAATCACTACAGTCAGTTGCCTTCAAAAATGTATTAAATTTATAAACTTAAAAATATATTACTTTATATTTTATAATTGATAATTTTATTATTGAGGTCTTGGGAAATGTAAATTTATTATTTATGCTTTCATTCCTATTTCATAGTAGTGTGTTTTGTTTTGTTTTGTTTTTGTTTATTTTTGTGGGTCTATACTTCATTTAACTTATTCTCTTGTATACCAAGATCAAGGTTGGGTACTTTTTACTTGTGTTTCTTTCCTCTTTCTTTAATTCTTACAATTTTTCCACCAGAGAAAATTTGTAGTAGATTCTGCCTGTTCTCTAGGATGCTACCATCCTGAAACCAATTTCTCCTGTCATGAAGGATAAAAAATGTGTGGTACTCAGGTTGAGCTTTCTGACTTTGCTGTGCCCTCAGGTTTTGTAATTGTTTGTCCCTGATAAATCCACCACCTTACATGTACTAACCATTCACAACTTTCTGCTCCAGTTCCCACTTGTTTGTTTGCTTCTAAGTCATTTAAGTCCTTGAAGATTTATTTATTTCCTAGTGAACCTAGAAATGTATTAAAAGGTAAGACTGTAGGCAGAATCTGGTTATATCTAGATGGGAGGATCACTAACAGTACATAGTCTACCATACTGCTAAGTGGAAGTCTTGTGATATATTTTAATTTCTTCTCTGTTTCTTTAAAAATGTCATATCTATACCCTGAAATCATATTGATGTATACAGATTCACACATAGTATAGTCTTTCTAATTTTATTGTCTACTTCCAAAATTTAGATCCAAAATACTTTGTACAAAATGGTGGCTTTTTATTACTTTATCTTACGTAAGCTGGAAATATATTTTCAGATTTCTTTTCTCCATAGGGTGCTTAATCACCCTATGGAGAAACTGACATGAGATTTGGAAGGCAGAAATGAAACAACAATTATAAAATTGGTGCAGGACCCCAGGCATCATTGTGATTCAGAAATGCTGTGGTTGATTTGTTGGCTCACTGAATTGAAGGATGCCAGCAACATCAGTTCCTCCAGCCCTTGCTAGATCTTGCCCTTAACTTTCTCGTAGACCTAGGCCAGGCATAAGTGCATCTTTGTGCCGAGTGGCACAGACTGCTGTTCACAGACATTGCTGGAGTTAGATGTACTGACAGACCTGGATTTTAGATTAGTTTCATGGATTTCAGTTTATCCTTTTGAGTTCCATTTGTCCTGTGAGATACTTACCTTTACTTTGCATTTTTTTTCTCCCAATTGCCTGCCTTACTGACTTGTAGCAATTTCGTGGTCACCATCAGAAAAGAGGCGATCACATTCAAGAAATGTCATTGTCCCTACTTGGTGACTGTATTAGTCCACCCTCACACTGCTATAACTGAAATACCTGAGATTGGGTAATTTATAAAGAAAAGAGCTTTAATTCACTCACAGTTTTGCAGTCTGTACGGGAAGCATAGCAACGTCTGCTTCTGGGGAAGACTCAGGAAACTTACAATCATGGCGGAAGGCAAAGTGAGAGCAGTCATCTTAGATGGCAGGAACAGGACCAAGAGGGAGAGGGGGAAGGTGCTACATATTTTTAAACAACCAGATCTCATGAGTACCCACTCACTATGACAACACACTAGGAAGGGGAAAACCTTCCCCATGATCTAATTACCTCCTCCCAGGCCCCACCTCCAACATTTTACAATTCAGCATGAGATTTGGGCAAGGACACAGATACAAACCACATGACTGACTTAGCTGACTATCTGATCACATTGTCTCCTTCAAGACTGTTATTTTCCCAGTCGTTCTCATTATTATGCAAAGTCTAATATCTATAATAAATCTCCTATTCTATATTACTCTAAATACTTCTTTCTTGAGCAAACTGTAACTGCTGTGGACATTATTGATTATTAAAATCACAAAAAGAATCAAAATTGGTTCAATGTAGCTACTGAAAAGAGCAAATATAAAGGAACATATAGACTTCTGTTTGGATGTTCATTCTGCCCACTACTTCTCCTTTCATCTTGAGCAGTTTATTGAACCTTTCAGGGCCTAAGCTTCATAAACTTCCCAACTGTAAAATAAACATTATAATGGTATTTATAAGAATATGCACTTAGCACAGCTTCTGGAACATAGTAAACTATGAATAATGTTGCTTGTTATTATTGTTCTTTCTTATTAAATATCAGAACTTAAAAGAAATTTACTACATATTAGCTAAACTAATTTATATCATTACTCAGGTTATGAAATTCAGGTGGCACCAATTTTGATTACAGAATCTCCAAATCTCTTGGTGCTCTCTTTAAAATTCATGTTTAAGGTAAACATTGTATTTATCCTTTTCTCGGTAAATCCAACAATGATGAAGTATTTGAATCTAAATGTGAAAGGTATATAATATCCCTCATATGCAGTATAACCTGGCATATTGATTCTGATTTTGTGCTGAAGGCACATAAAAATTTATGTGAAATAACTATTGTAGCTTATGCAATTCTGACATATTTTAACTTTTAAAAAATTATCTTTTAAGTTCTGGGATACATGTGCGGAATGTACAGTTTGTCACATAGGTATACATGTGCCATGGTGGTTTGCTGCACCCATCAACCTGCACCCATCATCTACATTAGATATTTCTCCTAATGCTATCCGTCCCCTAGCCCCCACCCCCAGGCCCTGGTGTGTGATGTTCCCCTCTCTGTGTCCCACGTGTTCTCATTGTTGAACTCCCACTTCTGAGAGAGAACATGCAGTGTATGGTTTTCTGTTTCTGTGTTAGTCTGCTGATAATGATGGTTTCCGGCTTCATCCATGTTCCTGCAAAGGACATGAACTCATCCTTTTTTATGCATAATATTCTATGGTGTATATTTGCCACATTTTCTTTATCCTGTGTATCACTGATGGGCATTTGGGTTGGTTCCAAGTCTTTGCTACTATGAATAATGCTGCAATAAACATACATGTGCATGCATCTTCACAGTAGAATGAGTTACAATCCTTTTGGTGTATACCCAGTAATGGGATTACTGGAACAAACGGTATTTCTGGTTCTAGACCCTTGAGGAATCACCACACTGTCTTCTACAACGGTTGCACTAATTTACACTCCCACCAACAGTGTAAAAGCTTTCCTATTTCTCCACATCCTCTCCAGCATCTGTTGTTTCCTGATTTTTTAATGATTGCCATTCTAACTGGCATGAGATGGTGTCTCTTTTAAATTATATATTAATATATTTTTAAGGCATTTAATCATAATTTTAATTTCACAAGTGATTATTTGTATGTTATGAGAAAGAATATTATAAAGTAATTATTTTTATAGCAGTATAGAAATTCCAAAACAATTCATTATTTCCAACTTATAAGCTACAGCAGGATATTGGTGTATATTAGATTTAATGAACCATGAAAAGCTGTGATTAATGCAGATAAAGCATTTTAATTTATCTTCATGTATTTTAAGAAGTATATAAAATGAAAAAATAGGCTGTATAAATTAAACTCATTTAAAAAACATGGACTGCAACTGTAAGATCATAAAGAATGTTGACTTAGGCATTGTCTTACATTTGGACTTAACCCCACCGATGCATCAAATTCTCATATAATTGCAAAGTCTTCATGCTAGATTCTGATTTGTAAGAATTTTTTTTTTATCTCTCTCCCTCTCTCCACTCACATGCATACATGCACACATACATATACATATATGTGTATACATTTTTACATATACATATATTTGAGATGATCAGTAACTCAGTACACCAGCATTTTTGGAAGTTTCATATTCAATCCAGTCTAATCCCAGGCCAATCAACTAAGGGTGGAAGAAAAATATCACTTATGGAATGAAACCTTTTAAATATCAACTATTTGTCAAAAAATTTTTGATATTTAAATAATCAGGCATAATATTTCGAACTTTGAGAAAAATAATTATTACTCTATTGATCAGATGTTAATATATAAGAAGGAATTAAAAATTATGTATATAATTTCTAGTTAAGCTTACTCTTTGCAAATTACAATAATGCCCCTAAAAAGTCTTACAACAAAAGGTAGTCTGAATAATGTAATAAGGCTCATTATTATCAACCCCTAATTAATCCATTATTCATGCAAATATGGAGTAGCTATATGAAAGGTAAATAATATAATTTCTTAATACAGATGTACTATTAGATAAATATGTTCCATTTATTAGGTAAATCTGAATATTAAATACCTTTAGTGGGATGTGGCCAACTGAGCCAGAATGGAACCTGGAAATGGAATCCCTGGGATGAAGTTCCAATTTCGTCTGAAAAGGTAGAACATTCTAACTAAAAATATGGACACAGGTAACAATAGGCAAAGCTCTCATTATTAGCGGTGCAATTTCAAGAAGTCTCTAGGCATCTTTACAAGCTGGTATGGAAATGTTATGGAAATTCCAGTCCCAGTGAGGTTGGTAGTCTCAGTGCAAGAAAAAAATCTCAATAAATACTAGGATAAAAATCGTAAGAATTGGATTTAGCCACAGGACTTTAGTTTCAGATAGAAGTATTATTAAGACTAAGAAGATACTCTCAGGTCTGTAAAAAGGATAATAGGCTTCTTATTAATGTAGTAATTGATCAACTTATCAGAATTGGGATAAAAGCTCAAAATGGGGTTCATAATTACAGTATGTGTAACTGTTTTCAAACGTGAGTAAAAGTGGTCCCTTTGTTACTCCATGTGCTTTAGAGGAAACCATATATTGTATAGATTTCTTGGTACACAAGTGCAAGAATCTCTTTAGGGAAAACACCTGTGAATAGAATTGTAGGTGATACAATGGTTCAATTTTGCCAAATAATGCTAAAACCTTTTCCAAAAAGACCATGTGAATTTATTCTTCTACCAGCAATGTATAAGATTCCCATTCCCAATCATTTCCCATAACTTTTTTGACTTTTTATGCTTTTGAACAATTTTATAACATTGAAATGATATCTAAATATGATTTTAATTTTCATTTTTCTAAGGAGCTTTTACAGGTTTTCATATGCGATTTGGCCATTCATTTTTCTTCTTTTGTGCAATGACATATTCTCTCTTTTGGAAATATTCTGCATGACTGTTTTTATTTTGCCTTTGGACATAGAGTTTTTCTGAATATTAGAATTGAAAATATGAAATATATTTTATATGTTCCTTATGTCTTTTACTTATCTGTGATTCACCTTTTCAACTTCTTTATAGTATTTTGATACATGCAAATGAAATTTAGTCTATTTATATATACTATGTTCTCTATTGCTTGTATTTTTAAAAAAAATTTCTTTAAGATAATTCCTCTATTGTTTCTACTGTTTATATTTTCTTTAAAAGTATTTTTTCTAGAGAAGAACTAAGGTAGCCAATAGACACAGCAAAGAAGAGAATCTCCCACCAAGAGACAAGACCATAAAGAAGACAGGTACACTCTGAGCAGATCTTAGAAAGGACAGCATTGAGAATGGATGGAGGGTGGACATAGATCCTGGGCTGAAGTGGGAGGAAGCTGGGAACCGTGTACAGGGATGCTGAGCACCAGGACTCATTTCTGGCCCACAGTGGCTCTTGGTGAGTTAAATAGGTGAGAAGTGGCTTACTCTTTCCACATACCTCCAGAATTCTAGTTTCAGGAGACTCCACAACCTCCGCAGACACTTATGCCACCTTAGAGAGGTGGCAGGGACAGGACTCCAGATTGTGCTGAGCACAGGTTTGGCATGGGAATAGCTGCATTGGAGCACAGCAAGGGATGCCCAGCCACAAGGCTCACAACACAGCTTTAGGTGGCCTTGGCTTTTGTTGACTGTCAAACCTGGACAGATAAGGGCAACCTTGCCCATGGGATGGAGCCAGTCTGATCTGAATGCACCCCTGTCTACCAGACTCTCCTGGGATTCCTCCCTGGCCATGTCTGCTTGAAGCACAACCCTGGATGCCCAAATGGGGTACTTCCTGCCAGCAGCCACCATAGCTCATTTGCAGGTAGGTCCTGGTCCTGCCTAACTGTTGGAGAGCTTCTGCAGATGGTCCCCCTCCAACATTTTCCTGGCAGTCACCCACCTGCAGCCTCTCAACACCACTTTGCCACTGCATGCACGGACCTCAGTGCCCCACTGCCAGCAGGGTGTTTGTGCATGGATGGACTTCAGTGCAGTTACCCCACTCCTGCCAGTGCACATTGCAGACACCACCGTCACTGCTCTGACAAAGTGCTCTTGCAGACACTGCCCATTGGAGTATTGTTGCAAGCACACCAGGAATACCTAGGTTCCTCAAATGCAGCAGGTGCTTAACTTTGAGGGGCCGGAGAACAAAGCTTTGAGCCTGGTCTCAGCCATCCAGAGATAGAGCCCAAAGACAAGGAGTGCTGAGCTGAGACTTGGCCCCCTAAAATTATCTGGAAACAAAGCCACTTGACTGAATCTAAGTTATGCTACAGTCAAACCCTCAACAGCATCAAAGAAAACGAAAGTAAAAAGTCTCAGCCAGGCTGGGTGCAGTGGCTCATGCCTGTAATCCCAGCAGTTTGGGAGGCTGAGGTGAGCAGATCACAAGGTTGGGAGTTCAAGACCAGCCTGACCAATATGGTGAAACCATGTCACTACTAAAAATGCAAAAATTAGCTGGGTGTGGTGGCGCATCTGTAGTCCCAGCTACTTGGGAGGCTGAGGCAGGAGAATCACTTGGACCTAGGATGTAGAGGTTGCAGTGAGCCAAGATTGCACCACAGCAGTCCAACCTGGGCAAGAGAGCAAGACTCTGTCTCAAAAAAAAAAAGTCTCAGCTAAAGGACAGCAAGTTCAAAGATTAAAGGAACATCAGCCCACACATAAGAGAAATGAGAAGGAACCAGTGCAAAAACTCTGACAATTCAAAAACCAGTGTGTCTTCTTACCTCCAAGTGACTGTACTAACTCCCCTGCAATGATTCTTAATGAAGTCGAAATGGCTGAAATGACAGACACAGAATCTGGATGGCAACAAACATCATTGAGATTCAGGAGATAGTTGAAACTCAATCCAAATAATCTAAGGAATCTAGTAAAATGAATCCAGTCAAATGATTCAAGAGCTTAAAGGTGAAAAGGCCACTTTAAGAAAGAATCAAACTGATCTGAGAGAGCTGAAAAACTCACATCAAGAATTTCATAATACAATCGGAAGTATTAACAGAAGAACAGACCAAGCTGAGGAAAGAACTTCAGCGTATGAAGACTAGTTCTTTGAGTTAACTCAGTCAGATAAAAAAAAATAATAAACAAAACCTCTGAGAAATATGTGATTAGGTAAAGAGATCTAACCTACAACTTGTTGGCATCCTTGAAGCAGAAGGAGAAAGAACAAGCCACTTGGAAAACATATTTGAGGATATTATCCATGAAAATATCCCAAACATCTCAAAAGATGTTAACATTCAAATATGGGAAATGCAAACAACCCCCATGAGATGCTATACAAGATGACTATCCCCAAGACACGTAGTCACCAGATAGTCCAAGGTCAATACAAAGGACAAAATATTAAAGGCAGCTAGAGAGAAACAGTGGGTCACCTACAAAGGGAAGCACACCAGGCTAACAGCAGACGTTTCAGTGGAAACCTGACAAGCCAGAAGAGATTGAGGGCCTGTGCTCAGCATTCTTAAAGAAGAAATTCCAAAAAAGAATTTCATATGCAGCCAAACTAAGCTTCATAAGTAAAGGAGAAACAAAATCTTTTTCAGACAAGCAGATGCTACGGGAATTTCTTACCACCAGGTCTGCCCTCAGGAGGTTCTTAGGGGATTGCTAAAAGACTAAAAGACTGTTACTAGCCACCACAAAACACATATAAGTACATAGGCCATTGACATTATAAAGCAATTACTGCATAACAAACAGCTAACAACACAATGACAAAATCATATCTGCACAAATCAATATAAACCTTGATTATAAATGGGCTAAAGGCAAAGAGTGGCAAGTAGGATATAAATAAATAAAAAAAACCAACTGTGTGCTATCTCTCAAAGACCCATATCACATGCAATGACACCCACATGTTGAGAGCAAAGAGATGTTGAAAAATCTACCAAGCAAATGGATAACAAAAAAAGAGCAGGTGTTGCCATTCTTATTTCAGACAAAACAGACTTCAAACCGACAACAATCAAAAAGGATAAAGATGGGAGGCCAAAGTGGGAGGATTGTTTGAGGTGGGAGTTTGAGACAAGCCTGGGCAATAAAGCAAGATACTGTCTCTATTTTAAAAATGAGAAAATTAGGCAGGTGTTGTGGTGTATGCCTGTAATCCCATCTACTTGGAAGGCTGAGTTGGGAGGATCACTTGAGCCTGGGAGGTCAAAGCTGCTGTAAACCATAATCACACCACTACACTCCAGCCTGGGCATCAAACTAAGACCTTGTCTCAAAAATAAAATAAAATAAAAAAGAAAGGAAACGGAAAAGAGACAAAAAGGGCATTATGTAATGATAAGCATTCAATTCAACAAGAAGACTTAAATATTCTACATAGATATTCACCAAACACCGGAGTACCCAGATTCATAAAACAAGTTGTTAGACACATACAAAGAGACTTAGATGATTACACAAAAGTAATGAGAGACTTTAATACTCCACTGACAGTATTAGACAGATCACTGAAGCAGAAAACTAACAAAGATATTCAGGACCTAACCTCAATACTTGACTAACTGGACTCAACAGACATCTACAGAACACTCCATTTAACAGCAACAGAATATACATTCTTCTCATTGGCACATGGCACATGTGATAAGTTGACCACATGCTCAGCTATAAGACAATTCTAAAAAAAAATTAAACAAATCATACAAACCACACTCTCAGACCACAGTACAATAAAAGTAGAAATCAGTACTAAGAAGATCTCTCAAACTATACAATGTCATGAAAATTAAACAATCTAACCCTGAATGAATATTTGGGGTAAACACATTAAGCCAGAAATCAAGAAATTCTTTGACACTAACAAAAACAAAAGTACCACATATCAGAATCTTTGAGAAATATCTAAAGCAGTGTTAACAGGAAAGTTTGCAGTACTAAACACCTACATAAAACGTAAAAAAGGTATCAAATTAACAAACTGACTTCACACATAGAGGAAATAGAAAAACAAGAGCAAATCAAATCCAAGGGTACCAGAAGAAAAGAAATAACCCAAATCAGAGCTAAAATGAATGAAATTGAGACATGAAAATGCAACGAACCCAAAAGTTGGTTCTCTGAAAGAATAAATAAATTTGATAGGCCACTAGCTAGATCAATAAAGAAAAAAAGAGAGAAGATTCAAATATGCATAATCAGAAAGGACAAAGGGGACCTCCGATCCCACAGAACTATAAAAAAAAAATCCTCAGAGACTATTATGAACATCTCTATGCATACAAACTAGAAAGCATAGAAGTAAGAGATAAATTCCTGGAAACATACACTTCCCAAGATTGAACCAGAAAGAAATAGAAACCCTGAACAGACCAATAACAAAATTGGGAAATTTAATCAGTAATAAAAGCCTACCAACCAGAAAAATCCCTGGCCCAGAAGGATTCACAGCCAAATGCTACCAGACATAAAAAGAAGAGCTGAAACCGATCCTATTGAAACTATTCCAAAAAATTCAGGAAGAGGGACTCCTTCCTAACTCATTCTATGAGGCCAGCATCATTCTGATATCAAAACCTGGCAGAGACACAATTAAAAAGAAAACTACACATCAATATTCTTGATGAGCATAGAGTAAGGATCATCAACAAAGGGCTGAGTGTGGTGGCTCATCCCTGTAATCCCAACACTTTGAGAGGCCAACACCAGAGGATCTCTTGAGACTAAGAACTCTTGCCATCAGTTGCATGCCTGAATGCTAAACATTCAGCAACGAAAGAGTCTCTCAGATCCCCATAGAAAAAGATTATGCAAGGTACTCTTGGGCATTGTATCAGTCTGTTCTCACACTTCTCATAAAGATATACTTGAGACTGCATAATTTATAAAGGAAAGGAGTTTAATTGACTCAGTTATGCAGGGCTGGGGAGGCCTGTAAAAACTTACAATCATAGCAGAAGGGGAAACAAATACGTCCTTCTTCACATGGTGGCAGGAGAGAGAAATGCCAAGCAAAGGGGGAAAAGCCCCTTATAAAAAGAAAAAAAAAGTAGATTTAGGTATCACCATGGTGGCTTTGCATGGTTAATACAGACATTAGTGTTATGAGATAATTTTCAAAAAAAGTAGAATTATGACTACCATACAGATATAAATATGAATGCACGCTAGACATTTTATATAACTAATAATGAGAAAACTAGGGAAATTTTATAATGGCTTCAAAAGAGGATCTAAAGAATAGCCTTTTTAGATCTAGAAGAGGGACATTAAATTGAATTCATAAATGGAGGTAAAACTACCTTCTTCTACTGGGGGAAGAGAAGTCAGTTGAGGTACTCCCTGACAAGGCAGAGTTTGTATATCTAAAGAAAAGAACTTTTTTGCTTTGCCATCAGCAGTTTACAATTTATAAATTTGTAAAACAGCTACAATGAACAGAAATTACATAAAGCTAAATATTGTGCTAGAAAAAATGCACAATTTTTCATCAAAATAACCATTTTCCAAATAGTAACACTAGTGTTTTATGTTCACTTAGATTATTAATATTGTCACATTTAACACAACAGATGACTCTCTTTTTGTGTGTGAGAGATGAATGTTGCAAAGTTATCTTTTCTACCTCTTTGTTATTATGTCTCATTTCAAACCATTGAGATGTCCATGTTAGTCTTTCTCTATTACATTTTTATGTTCCACTCACTCACTGTGTATCATATACAGCCTAATTTTATTCTCCTTTCTTATAAACCTATTCACACTTGTTGTTTCCTCACACATATGAAGACTTTGTAGTGCTTCAGTAGCACAGAGTAAAAGAAGCAGAGAGAGCTCCCTTTGTTTGACAAGTGATAGATTCCAAGAACGGATGTGAGATCCATTATTCTACGATTGCTATGTGATTTGTAACTCTGGGCATTTTGTGGTGGTATTTTTCATTTTCAAACGGTAATAATATACTTCTTACTTCATTGCAGAGCTTCTATTTCATGACTACTCTTGTTTATCATTATTTGAAAGCCCTTTTTATAGATGAAGACATTTTAATTTAGTTTCAGGGAAAGGCTTTTGTTTAAGCAATACGCAACTATGGTCATTTTTGAATTTTTAAGTCAGCATTAACTAAGAATCTGAGTTTTACTCATTTGTTTTTGAAATTTATGGCAGAACTCAATGAAACAGCTGAGTGGTGTGTAGGAGAGGGTTCTACTTTCTAGTCATTATACATCTAATACACTTTTCCTGAATTTGTTGCCTTGTTTTATAGCTGTTTTTGTTTATTTCTTTACTTGTTTTACTAATTCAAAATCCATTTTGTTATTATTGATTCATTTTTGTTTTCTTTCCTGTGTGGCATTTGAACTCTTATGCACAGAGCTCACGAGTTTCTTCGGGTATTTAGATATTGAGAGCATGGATTTTGCTTCACATCTCTGCCACTTTATAGTTGCTTAAATTCATAAAGGGCTAGTTGCTTCTTATGTAAAATTGAAGATAAAACTTAAATTTGATAATCTCTATAAATTATTTCCTATGATTATAAAATGCTAAAATATGAAATAATTATTAGCTGTCATTACATTATCATCCCTTGTTTACCCTTTACTCTTGTTCTAGGGCACTTTTGTACTTTTGAGTATAAAATTAGAGCACTAGTACTACTGGAGAAATAATAATATGATGATAATAATAGCTAATATTTATTGTGAATTTACTATTACAATCCATATTAATTATTAAACCTATTTTTAAATGAGATACCCTAGTGGCAGAGAGAGTTTTCATCATGATTTTCAGCATCAGCTCTTTTGTTCTTTTTTTTAGTTATTCATCTAATATTTATTTAGTATTTGTTCCTCATCCTACTCAATGTGCAGACATGGCATCCTCAACAAGATAGATGAAGTCTCAGCTCTCAGTTAAATCTGATATAAAAAGATGGATCATAAACAACCAAACAAATTAATAATTAGGGAAGGAAATAAAGCTGGTATTGTAGTAGAATGAATTATTTTTTGAGGGGCACTTTTAGTTTGGGTGCTAGAAAATAAATATTCTCTGAAGAAGAGGCCTTTGAACAGAGACCTAGGTGACAAAAAGGACCTAACCATGTGAAGATTTGGGAAAAGACTGAAGAAGTACATAGGTATAGATATAATAATAAGCTTGGAAAGGCCAAGGTGCTGTCCTAATACCCTTCTTTCTGGAAAGTGATGGAAGTGATCCATGGAAAAGATAAACAGAAGATCACACACAGCCTTGAAGGGCTCTGTAAGGTGTTTGGGTATTGATTCTGTGTAAAGTGGAAAGTTGCTGGTAGGTTTTTATTAGGGAAAAGGCATGATCCCACGAAGTCTTATGGTTTTGTGATGTATATGGTGACATCAGTGGATTCAATAGATTTCAAGGGAATACAAATAGAAACAAGAAGTCAGAGCCTGTTGCAGTAGTCCAGATGGATATTTTAAACTCAACAAAAAGACAGAATAACATCCCTCCACCATGAAAGGCATACTTCCTAGTTTCTGAAGCATGTGAATGGTTTAGGTTAAATGGCAAAGGGGAGTTAAGGTGGCAGAATTAAGGTTGCTAATCATCTGATTCTAACATTAGATTATCCTGGATTATCCAGGATTGTTAAAGCATCCTTAAATGAGGAAGAGGGAGGTAGAAGAGTCACAACCAGAGAGATGGCTCTTTCATGAGAAAGACAGAACTGGCAATTGCTGGCTGTTCAGATGCAAGGGAACCTCTAGAGGTTGGGGAAAAAAAAAAAAAAAAAGGAATCTCCTTTAGAGCTTCCAGAAAAGTACCCAGCTGTGGACACCTTGATTTCAGCCTAGTAAAACTCAGTTCAGACTTCTGACCACCAGAGCCATAAGATAATAAATTTGTGTTGTTTTATGTTGACACTAAGTGTGTAGCAATTTGTTACAGTAGCTATAGGAAACTCATACAGATAGCTTGAAATAGCGTGGGGCAAAGCCATAAAGAGGAGAGATGAGCATAGGGAAGTATTTTGGAGCCAGGTTCTATGAAACATGCTGGTGGATTAGATAGGGTGGGGTGGAGCAAAAAACAAATAAAAAATTGCCTTAGAAACCTGAGTGCCGTTAGCTGAGAAAGGAAAGACAAGGAGAGAAAAAACACTAGGCAAGGAATGGCAGGGAATTAACATTTCTGTTTCAGGCATGTTATGTTTTGTTTCATTGACATCCTACAGACAGGAAGAATATGCTAATAATAATAAAATCCTTGAGAAAACTCTGAAATTCCCATAAAATTACTGAGCTTAAAAAAATCCAGATGTTTAGCATGATATAGACCTGGGGTTGACAAACTTTTCTGAAAAGGGTAGGATAGTAAATAGTCTAGGCTTTGTGGGCCATACAGTTTCTGTAATAACTACTCAACACTTTTGTTGACATTCAAAAGCCATCACAGACTTGAAAACAAATGGGCGGGTTGTCTTCCAAATAAGACTAAAAAGTCAGCCTGCGAGTTTGATTTGTCCAATGGGGTATAGTTCATCAACCTCCGTAGAATCTCAGAGCATTTATTTCAAAATTTACATTAAAAATGTGCATGTCACTTTATAGAGGCAGCATTTATATCACAAAAGGAGGAAAAATCACTTCATTGTGCTAGTCATTGCAAGGTAAATCAATGTATTATGATTCATTAGCTTAGCTAACATTTGTTGTATACTCACTATGCTTAAGTTTTCTTGTGCTATGTTATGTGTTATGTTACTTAAGCTTCTCAAAATCCAATGAGTTATTACTATTATTTCTTATTTTACAAATGAAGTAACTGAAGTTTGAGGGATAAACAAATAACCAAGGTTTGGGAAAGAGGTATATTCCTTGTTAAACAATACCTTATCAATTATTAAATGACCCTTTATATCTAGTAAATAGTGGATATATAATTTCAATCCAAATCTAGGCTAAATCACTTCATCATTGCACTGCAGTTTGCACAACTATTCTGAGGCCACTTGGTCTGTTACCCCTAACAATTATGTGAATATTTAGGAGAATGTAAAAGATAAAAGTTTTGGAATGCTCATAAATGGCTCTGATAAAATCTAATAAGATCTCTTTTTAAAATCATTAATTCTGAACTTGTATAAACCCCACATCTGACTGAAGTATGTTTTTAAATAGAACTAATCATAACATAGTTACTTTCATTTTATATAAAGGAAAATAAATTTCACTCTGAATAAAAGACATGCAGGTCTAAGAAGTGTATTAAAATCCTAGACACCGAAATAAAGGGAACATATCTCAGCCTTTATTCCCATTTAGTAGCCTCAAATATTCTTCTCCATCTATTTCAAATGCTACTCTGATTTAAAACATTTCTCTGCATACCTCTTATTTTAAAAATTATGTATTTTTAGATTAAGTGTTTCAAATGCCTCTCTGACAAATCAATCTGTGATCTAACACACTTCTATCATACTTCATTTAAATAGTGAAACATAATTAAAAGAGCTGATGTTAGAGTCAAGGACAATATTAATCTAAATGTTCAAATATATTTACTTATAAATATAGTAGTAGAGTTGGGTCTTCTCTACTGAATTCTTAGAATACAATTGAAAGAACAATGCATTGAAGGCATACAGCATTTTTTTTTCTTTTTGAGATAGTGTCTCATTCTGTTGCCTAGGCTAGAGTGCAGTGGCACAATCATGTCTCACTGCAGCCTCTACCCCTTGGGCTCAAGTGATCCTCCTACCTCAAGCCTCTGACTAGCTGGGACTACAGGCATGCCCCATCAGGCTCGGCTTTTATTTTTATATTTTTGACTTTTTATAGACACAGGGTCTCACTATATTGCCCAGGCTGATCTCAAACTCCTGGCCTCAAGGGATCCTCCTGCACTGGCCTTCCAAGGTGCTGGGATTACAGGTGTATGGTACCACACCCAGTCTATACAGCATTTTTAGGTGGCCAGAATTGTAATTGCTAATACTAAGTAAAGTAGCAGCCAGAGAGACTGCTGCCTCTCTTGCTAGTGAATGGCTACTGAAGATTATAGAAATCTTCTGATTTATGATTTTACCTGTAACATTCAACACAAAATCCACTTTCACATGAATTTTGTATTAGGAAAAGATATGTGAAACTCTAAAGTTCAGTACATAGTGATTAGCTATGTCAAAACAATTACATAGTTGCCTTTCTTGGGGCTTTTATATTTGAAAACCCTTAAATCCAAGACTTAACATGTTGTTTATTTTATTGAACATAGAAAATCCTGCATTTACCTCTCTTGGCAGAACAAATTTTATTGGATTTGATAAATATAAATAAGTTCCAGAAATTTTTTTCCAGAAAGTTATTTCCTTCTGTTAATGCCCAAGTCTTATCTCTGGAAGTTTTTGAGATAACTAGCTTATTAGAGGACAGCAATTTTGATAGCTTTATACAACAGTAGTATTTTTTCTTTAAACAAATTACTTTTTAAAAAGACAGTTGCTTTGAAGACAAGTGGTATGACAGTAAAAAAAAAAACTTTAAATCATTTTTCCCACTAGACTGTAAAGTTGATTGTCTGTGTTATATAAAATCAAAGATACAAAAGTAGAAAAACTCAAAGGTGAAGATAGGTTAGAGTTCTCCATTTGTAGTTATTTTAAAGGTTAAAAACAAAACAGAAAGCCAGCCTACATTTCCAGTACTCTAAGATTGGAGAGCCTAGGAGGATGAAGTATGATGAAGATGACACATGGTAGAGAACGGACTTGAAGGGTACGTTAGATTTTAGTTCTAAAAAATCTAGGTCAGGGTCATCGTGAGAGTAACTAAGTGAGAAATATAAATCAGACAAAGTGTATTTGCCTGGAAAGAGCTAATATGGAAAGAGCAAAAACACTAGATAAGCAGAGGAGGCAAAAACATTGTTCTTGCTCACAGTAATGGCTCAGCAGCTTTCTAGCACACTAAAACTAGCTGTAATCACACATTTTCGTTTGCTACTCTCTATCACCCTGATGGCCAATTTATCCACAGTAGCATATTTACAGGCCTGTTTACGGAATTGAAATTCTTCACCAGAGCTGATGCTACATTGCCTGGGAGCACTATAGGATTTAATTGAACTAGCATGAAAAAACTGATGAATGGCTTTGCTCGCAATGAAGGAAGTGGTGCAGGGCAGAATTTCAATGGAAGATTTTAGCCAATACTTAGTGGCTGGGATACAAAATTGCTGACTATTGAAGTGTTATCCTCTCTCTTTCTCTCAGGCTTACATGTGCGTAATTATTATTTTCTTTGTCACATTCCCTTGTTTTCCTTCCATTATGTTTACTGTGCCATCCACCCTCAGCTCAAATAGATGTAGCATGGCCAAATCAGATACAATTGCAAACCTCTCAGCCTTTTACTTCATCATGCCTCACTAAAATATCCTAAAGGGATAGCATTTTCAAATTTCTGTCACTCATGGAGTTATTGAGGTGAAACATTGTAAATCAGCTATAACCAAATTATTCATAACATATATATACCTTGTCTCAGGACTGCACAAAGGTACACAATGCATTTGTGTCATGTCATAATCTTTTTTTATGTTGATTTCCTTTAACTGCTTATTTAAATTCCCTATTCTTTCTCCTCCCTTATGTGGTTTTCTGTATTAAATATTTACTAATTCCTTAGATTTTGCCCTTGTTACTCAACCTCATGGTCACAGTCCTCCTTTCCTATCCTGATGTTGTTGCTTTTGTTTTGCTTCTCTGTGAAAATTACTACAAATCCCATAAAAGACATCTTTGTACAAAGCATTTCCTCTACATTGACAATTTTTCAAACATTTGTCTCTAGTCTTTGGATTTCAAAATATCATCTTTCTCTTTTTTCATTTTGCTTTTTCTCTTTTCCTATTTGAAGGAATTGTTTTTCTTTGTTACTATGTAATAAAAGCAACCCAGGAGTTTTATTTGTTGATGTGTATGTGTGTTTCTTTAATGTTTTAATACTCACCTGCTGCTTCTAACCTTGCCTTCTTAGATGTTACTGAATGTTAAAAAGTGATTAGTGGAAATGATATATCTCAATTTGGTGAGCTCCATAAATAACTCATATTTATTTGTTTTCTCTATCATCTTACTAAAAGCAGCAATAATTTGTCATTTGTATACTTTTTTCCTTTTCCACTGGATATCGTTATTTTACTGTCTTTTTATGTTTATCCTCTTTCTTCCTTTCCTAGTCTCCACACTTCAACTACAATAATTTTTCTTTGATTTAATGCTTCTAGCCTTTAGTCGTTTGAAAAATTTTCACTCCATTCCACCTTGTTTACCTGCTGCTTTGGACATGCCTTCAAATTTCTCCTCATTAAGTACTGATCTCTTTCACTTTCTTAGTATCTTCTCTTATCTGAGTGTTTCTTTTGGTCAGTTATGGTTTGGGTGAATCTCCTGACATTTCTATTTGTCTATAACCAGTTATTTCTTCTGGTTTCCCTGATATTTATTTGTCTGCCTACATTAGACTTCACAAATTACTACCCTTTTATTGAGCAGTCCTTAAGCTCTAGTTGTTCACATCTTACTTTTTGTGTTCACATCTTACTTTTTGTGTTCAGCACAAAAATATTCAATCAAAACACATTTGCCACTGGAGATATCCTCTAGCCATTTATATGGCTCAACAGACCCATATGGCCACCTCCTCTTCCACATTTATGAAGACATTCACCTAATATTCTGGCCAACTATAGTAGTTTGGTTGGGTGTGGTGGCTCACGCCTGTAATCCAAGCACTTTGGAGGCCAAGGTGGGTGGATCACCTGAGGTCAGGAGTTCAAGACCAGCCTGACCAAAATGGTGAAACCTCATCTTTAAAAAAAATACAATAAAATAAAAAATAAAAATAAATAAATAAAATAAAAAAAGAAGCAGTGGTAAGGATAATGTAAAATATCTTTTCTCTTTGTCTTGGAGATTATCAAACTAATTTGAAGACTGTATTATGTAGTAATCAGAAACTCGCTTTTTATATAACCAGGGGGATTTGCTCACAAGTTATCTGATTTCCTCACTGCACAATTGCATTTCCAACTTCTTAGCAACTTCCTTTACTTCTTCCTTTTTGTTCGAGGAATGAAACAGAATATGAAGGATGCAAAGCATCAGGCAGAACCACTTCTTCAAATCTCTACTTGAATGACACTAAGTGTGCTTGTTTTTCTTTAATATAAATAGTTACATCCCGAAAAGAAAAAAAAAAGAGAAAGTGAAGTATTTTAACTAAACAAGGAAATATTAAAGATGCAATAGGCAATATGTGAGCAAAATATACAAGAGTTCTAACATGGAAAAAATTGAGGGGAAAATGCCATGGTGATTGAATATGGAACAAGATTTTCTCTTTATGATTTTGTCCTAACCAAACTTGCTTGCTTTTCCTGTAATAAATTTAATTTTAATTTTTGGATTTAACTCTTAGTAAAATTAATAATCAGTGCATACGTTTCCTTCTGAATCTTACTGCTATCAAGAAATGTGCGATACCTAAAATAGCCAGCCACAAAAATACAGTAGTCAGCATCACAATAACAAAAGTAATTAACTGGCCAAGCCTTAACTTCCAAGTCTCATAGTAGTGCACGCGTGCACGCACGCTTGTGTGTGTGTGTGTGTGTGTGTGTGTGTACAAAGGGATATGAAAGAAATGGCCAAGAGAAGCCAAAGAAAGTTTCTTTGAATAAAAGATAAACTTCCATGAAAATTTTGGAAATGAAAGAGAAATAGCACCAAATTCAAGGAGATTTTGAAGAAGAGTGCATGGGCAGCTACCTGAAGTAAAGAAAGCAAATTTCAGTTAAATGGAATGAGAGAGTTCAGGAAATATTCTCTAAGGTGTGATGATAGAGAGCCAGGTCAATTCTAATTAAGTGGAGTTACCATAGGTGAGAAGGAATCATTAAAGGAAATGTGCTAGTTTGGACATTTTATATATCATCAAATAATTCAATTCAATAAATAATACTCTGCGAGTATCTGCCAGAAATTCTGCTAGATAAGGGTGCAAGGATAAATGAAGCCTGTTTTCTATGCTTGAAGATTTTGTAGCTTACTGTGTGGAGACAAGTATACAGAGAGTTAAGACATGGTATATTTTGATGTATTCTATATTGCTGATAAAGTATAGCAGATCAATATTTTTTGGCTGAAATAGAGAACAAAACTTAAAATATGAAGCTGAATGTCAGTTGCCCCTTCAAGGATGGGTTACATATTGATATTGGAGATGAAAGGAAGAGTATTCCAAGTTGAAGGTATGTAGTCATGATGTAAGTGGCCAAGACCTAGGTGGAAGAATAACAGTGCTTAATTGTGAAAATGTAAGTGAAGAGATAGTTACAATTACACAGACATGATAGGAGAGGGTGACTCAGACTAGATTTTGATCTGTTATATATTTTATGTTATTCTATTGGCCAAAAAGAATCCAAAATACATTTATGACCCAGCGTCTGATTATAATCATGGTTTTGCCTTAAGAAATTAACTTAGCAATAGAAGAGAAAACAAGTTATACGTGGAAGAAGATTAACAATAAGTTGATACAATCACTCAAACAAGAGGTAAGAAAAACAATATTATATTAAAAATTGAAAGAAAGATTTGTAGAGAATGCAGGACTGATAATTAAACATGCAGAAGTAGTAAGAGGAGGAGAAAGTAACTCAGTGTCTCTAAGGTTGAATGGCTGAAAAGATGTAGTTTTCACTATTAGAAATGCAGACATAAAAGAGAGAGAATGTGTGGTTGGGATACAGTATATAATGAGATATTTTAATACATCTCTAATTAGTGTCAGCTATTCCCAAGGTCTCATTTAAACAAAATTATATACTTATAACCACTTAATTATTGTAATTTTATTTTGAATGTGATACCATATGAAGACCAATAAACATATGATGCATTTGCAAAAATCTGGTCAATTTAACAAGTTAATATAGGTCAGAAAACAAGTTTCAACAAATTCAAAAAAATGCTAATTATATCAAATAATTTTCTGACCACAATGGTCTAGAAATCAGTAACAAGAATAAACTCAAAAAATACTCAGGCACTTGGAAATTAGGCAACTTGCTCCAGAATCACCAATGAACAATGAAGAAATTAAGAAGAAAATTAAAAAAAAAAACTCTTGAAACAAATGAAAATGGAAATACAACATATTAAAATCTATAGGATATAGCAAAAGCCATACTAACAGGGAAGTTCACAGCAATAAATGCCCATATCAAAACAGAAAGACTTCAAATAAACAACAATCTAACAATACATCTAAAAATACTAGGAAAAACAAGAAAAAAACAAACCCCAAATTAGTAAAAGGAAATAAAGAATAAAGATTTGAGCAGAAGTAATTGAAATTGAGACTAAAAATACAGAAGATACACAACATGAAAAATTGTTTTTATGAAAAGACAAACAAAATCAACAAACTTGTAACAAGACTAAGAATAAAAACAAGAAAGAGAGAAGGCCCCGATAAACAAACACAGAAAAGAAAAAGGAGACATAATAACTGAAACCACAGAAACTCAAATAATCGTTGGAAACTACTATGAACAACTATGTGTGAACAAATTAGAAAACCTAGAAGAAATGGAGAAATTCCTGGACAGATATAACCTACCAAGATTGAACGATGAAGAAATGAAAAAAATGTTCAACAAGTCAGTAAGCGTAATGAGATTGAAACCTTAATAAAAAGTCTCCCATCAAAGAAAGGCTCAGAGCCTAGCGCCTTTACCAATGAATTCTATCAAATATTTGAGAAGAAATAATGCCAATTCCACTCAAATGTCAAAACGACTAAAGAGGAGGGAATATTTCAAACACATTCTATGACACCAACATTACCCTGTTACCAAAACTGACAAGGACACAACCAAAAAAGAAAACTATAGGCTAATATCACTGATGAACATAGATGCAAAAACTGTCAACACAATACTAGCAAACTGAATTCAACAACACATTAAAAAGATCATTCATTATGATCAAGTAGGATTCATCCTAGAGATGCAAGGAAGATTTAACATATGCAAATCAATAAGCATGATGCATCACATTAACGGAACTAAGAACAAACACCATATGATCATTTCAATGGATTCTGAAAATGCATTTGATAATATTTAATATACCTTTATTATAAAAACCTTATACGAACTGGGTATAGAAGAAAATATCTCAAAATAACAAATGCCATATGTGACAAACCCACAGCAAACATCATACTGAACAAGGACAAATTGAAAGCCTTTCCCCTAAGATCTGGAACAAATATATCCCCTGTTACTGTTTGTATTCAACATAGTATTAGAAGTCCTGGCCAGATAAATTAGGCAAGGGGAATTAATATAAGGGACATCCAAATTGGAAAGAAAAAGGTCAAATTAGCTTTGTTCACAGATGACATGATCTTATATTTAGAAGCTCAACCAAAAAACAGAACTCACTTAATAAATGAATTCAGTAAAGTCACTAGATAAAAAATCAACATACAAAAATGAGTAGAATGTATATATGCCAACAGTAAACAATCTGTAAAATAATTCAAGAAAGTAATCCTATTTACAGTAGCTACAAGGAACATAAAATACCTAGGAATCAATTTAATCAAAGAATTGAAAGATCTATACAAGAAAAACTATGAAACATTGATGAATGAAATTGAAGAGGACACACAAAAATATAAATATAATACATGGTCATTGATTGGAAGAATTAATATTGTTAAAATGGCAATACTACACAAAGCGATTTAAGATTCAACAAAATATCAACCGCCAGACATTCTTCACAAAATTTAAGATTCAACAAAATATTCAACTGCCAGATATTCTTCACAAAAATAGAAAAACAACAATTACAAAATTTATATAGGAACCATATACTCACACACAAAAACCCAAATAGACAAAGCAATCCTGAGCAAAAAGAACAAAGCTGGAGACATCATATTATCTGATCTCAAAATATACTACAAAGCTATAGTAATCAAAACAGCATGGTACTGGCATGAAAACAGACACATAGATTAATGGAACAGAACACCCAGAAACAAATCCATGGATTTATAGCCCACACACTTTTGATAAAGGCACCAAGAACATACAACAGGGAAAGAACAGTCATAGGAAGAAAAATGAATTTAGACCCCTATCCATCACCATATAAAAAATTCAAATCAAAATGTTTTAAAGAATTAAATCTAAGACCTGAAACTACTGAAAGTAAATATTGGAAAAATGTTCCAGGATATTGGTCTGGGAAAATATTTTTATAGGAAGTCCTCAAAAGCAATGACACAAAACAAAGCTAGATAAATGGTTTATATTGAGCTAAAAGGCTTCTGCACAGCAAAGGAAATAATCAACAAAGTGAAGACACAACCCAGATAATGGAAGAAAATGTTCACAATATATTCATCTGACAAGGGATTAATAATCAGAATGTATGAAGGAGCTCATCCCAATAGCTAAAAAAAAAAAAATCTAATTAAAAGTAGGCAAAAGATTGAAATAGACATTTCTCAAATGAAGACATACAAATGGCAAATAGGTACATAAAAAATGCTCAAAATCACTAATCATCAGAGAAATGTAAATTAAAACCAGAATGAGACATCATCTCTCCCCAATTAAAAGGGCGTTCCCATGTTTATTGCAGCACCATTCATGATAGTCAAGAAATTAATGCTGCAGCCAAGAATTTATGTAAAAAATTAACTCACCCTAATTGGTAATTGACTTTTCAAATGTTAAAAATGTTGAGGGAGGGTGGAATGGGGTGGGAAGAGCCTCAGGAAAAATACCTAATGCGTGGCAAGCTTAATACCTAGGTGATGGGTTGATAGATGCAGCAAACCACCATGGCACGCCTTTTTTATCTTTGTAACAAACCTGCACATCCTGCACATGTATCCTAGAACTTAAAAAATAAAATAAAATAAAATAATATGCTAGAGAACAAGTTTAAAAGATTTTTTAAAAAGAAATTACAAATATTTCCTCTATGGGGAAGAAATAATTTCATAAAAATTTTAAAAACCTAATAATTAAACTGAATTATTTTAAAGTAGAATTTGACAAATGATTGCTTCAACTTAATATTTTATTTACATGTATATAAATTTTGGCTATGTGCTTCCTAGTAATAACGTATTTTTCAAATTCAGTTCATTGTTCATTTCATTAATTAGCAAGAAAATACTCTGTATAGTATCTTTTTTTTTCTTTTGAGACAGAGTCTCACTCTGTCACCAGGCTGGAGTGCAATAGTGCAATCTCAGTTCACTGCAACCTCTGCCTCCTGGGTTCAAGCAATTTTCCTGCCTAAGCCTCCTGAGTAGCTGGAATTACAGGCATGTGCCACCATGTCCAGCAAATTTTTGTATTTTTAGTAGAGATGGGGTTTCACCATGTTGGCAAGGACGGTCTCAATCTCTTGACCTCATGATCTACCTGCCTCGACCTCCCAAAGCACTGGAATTACAGGCATGAGCCACTGTGCTGCGCAGTATCTTAATATAAATTATGTATTGTTACATAAAACTACTGCTGTACATATGTATTCTTACATATGAACTTACATATGTATTCTTACATATGAACTTACATATGTAAGTTCAAGGAATTTTCATTTCTTGAAAGGAGGTGGATATATTTTAAGAAATACAGAAGGTACACAAAATAAAAAGCTGTTTCATTCATAGAGGTCTACTAAGAAAATCATGGATGTATTGTGACTCCATTCAAACCATGCTTATGAAGTAACATGAGACGTAAAACAATTTTTTAAAGATAAGAGAAAAATCTGACAAACCTTTCAGAATTTCTCAACCAAACAACATATACCAAGTGATGTCAAAAATTGAAATAATTAATTTTTCCTTATATATTTGTTTGGAAGGTACATGAATGAGATGAAACATTTTCAATAGTCTGTGGGCTGAATTTTCTCACATTTGTATTTCACATCTTTTATGCAGGACTCCACATGAAGCAAAGTGCTTTCTTGCAGTTAAGCAATATAGTGGTTTGGAAAATACATATCTCATCAAGATGCAGTCTTCAAAGGGAAAACCAAACTGGGCAATGTCTTGAATAGAAGAGCTCCCAACATATATATATATATATATATATATATATATAGAGAGAGAGAGAGAGAGAGAGAGAGAGAGAGAGAGTATATATAGTATATATGTATTGATTACTTGTGTGTCATGAGCAATATGCCAAGCAGCACAGTTCTTGTACAGCTGTGCCACATGTGTGGCTGAAATACAAAATCCATAACAGAAGCTGCTGCAAATCAGTGGTGCCTGAATATACACAGAAGATACTTTTACTATACTGCTATCTTTGGCCTTGTTATGATATAGAAATTAAAAGCCAGGCCAGGCATTGACATACAGACGAAGATATGCAAAGGACTAAGACAGTATCTCTCTTTTACTGTATGGAAAACTTTTTAGATAAGTAGACTGCCTCTAAGAGTAGTGAGAGTTTGCTTCATCTTGGCCTGCACTCTGAAACCCTAGAGTTTAAGTCATCTGAGGGCCCAGAAATGACTCCAGGTGGTACAGAAACAAGGGACAAACTCTCTTAAATCCTTTCCTCTTTCAATAAGAGAAATTCCAGTTTTCACTGTCTTTTCTATTTTCGGTTTCTCTAAAGTTATTCTTTGAAGAAAGGCTTCAAAAGTTGGTTTTTTTTTCTTTGAGAGGACTTGTTTAAACAGCATAATGTCATCAAATCAATCATGTATATTAAAATGTGAAGAGCTAATATTTTCTAACTTCTTTACATTTTATATCACTAGGACTATAAATTCTTTAGAGAGACAAATCAATGAGATCGACTGGTAGAGTAATTCCTGATATCCTATACTGTATTTTTTAAATGTCTCTAATTTTATATAAAAAAATTAACATTTCTTAATGTATAGGGCTTTTTTTCCCTTGAAAGATGAAAATTGTTTTCAGAATATATAAATAAACCTAGGTCACTCAATATTTGTTACTTTGCCAAAAAATAAGCAAAGGAATATTGTCAGCTTTTACTCCATGAACACTTTCTGGCTCTTCTTTGTCAATTACAGTTTTTCATTCGCCTACTGATATGGTTTGGCTCTGTGTCCCCACCAAAATCTTATGCTGAATTGTAATCCACAGTGTTTGGGGAGGGACCAGGTGGGAGATGACGGGATCACGGGGCCAGATTTTCCCCTTGCTGTTCTCATGGTAGAGTGAGCTCTCACGAGATCTGGTTGCTTGAAAGTGTGTAATCACCACTCCATTTGCTCATTCTCTCTCCTGCCCAGCTATGATAAGACCTGCTTGCTTTCCCTTCACCTTCCACCATGATTGTAAGTTTCCTGAGGCCTCTCAGCTATGCTTCCTGTACAGCCCGAGAAACTGCGAGTCAATTAAAACTCTTTTCCTCATAAATTACCCAGTCCTAGGAAGTTTCCTATGGCAGTGTGAAAATGGACTAAGAAACCTATCTTGATTTCATTCTTCCTAAATGAGTATGTCTGGCAATCTGTGACCAAGTACCACAAACATATAAGCCAGGGCTGGGCACGGTGACTCACGTCTATAATCCCAGCACTTTGGGAGGCCAAGGAGGGTGGATCACGAGGTCAAGAGATCAAGACCATCCTGGTCAACATGGCGAAACCCCGTCTCTACTAAAAATACAAAAATTAGCTGGGCATGGTGGCACACACCTGTAGTCCCAGCTACTTGGGAGGCTGAGGCAGGAGAATTGCTTGAACCCAGGAGGTGGAGGTTGCGGTGAGCAGAGATCGCACCATTGCACTCC
>CAUYLG010067842.1:0-24266 GCA_963573385.1 Cacajao melanocephalus
ACAGACAGACAGTGGGGTCTGGAGGACTACCCAGGCGATGCCAGTAGCATGCCAGAGTAGCGAGTTTATTGTGTGCATAAGCCTGATTATATACCTTTTAGTTCTTCATTGATGATGCAAGTTACATTGTGACATTAAACAGTAAATACAGGAACAGAAATCTGTGACGTACAGTAAATATGGGAACAGTAAATACGGGAATACAGGAACAGTAAATACGGGAACAGGCAGCATAGCCAGGCCCACTTGGGGTAAACAGAGCCATAAAACGTTTACAGAAACAGGAATTAAGAAACACACCATATCAGGCCCGCACAATGACTCATGAAGCTGCCATTCTTGAACGGCACATCCTGTTCTACGTGTCAGTAGCCAAAATATTCTGCAGAAGTCATGCATCAACACTTCACCCCTTCCCTCAGTTCAACAGCCTCCAGGTGAGAGGTGAAACGTGTATGGGCTCAAGCTCAAAATGGCCGTGGTACAGCTAAGCACTGCGAATGGCAGCGATCCCCACATTCCCCTTTATCATTTTTTTATTGCATCTATTCGATTCTTCTCTGTCTCTTTTTTTAATTAGTCTGGTTAGTGGTCTGTTTTGTTGATATTTTCAGAAAACCGGCTCCTGGATTTTTTTATTTTTTTTTTTTTTTTTTGAAGAGTTCTTTGTGTCTCTGTCTCCTTCAGTTCTGCTCTGCTCTTAGTTGTTTCTTGTCTTCTGCTAGCTTTTGAATTTGTTTGATCTTGCTCCTCTAGTTCTTTTGTGACAATAGGGTGTCGATTTAAGATCTTTCCTCGCTTCTCATGTGGCCATTTAGTGCTATAAATTTCTCTCTAGATACCGCTTTAAATGTATCCCAGATATTCTGGTACATTGTGTCTTCATTCTCATTGATTTCAAAGAACATCTTTATTTATGCCTTCATTTCATTAGTTATCCAGTGGTCATTCAGGAGCACATTGTTAAGTTTCCATTTAGTTGTGTGGTTTTTGAGTGAGTTTCTTAATCCTGAGTTCTAATTTGATTGTACTGTGGTCTGAGAGACTGTTATGATTTCCGTTCTTTTGCCTTTGCTGAGGAGTGATTTACTTCCAATTATGTGGTCAATTTTAGAGTAAGTGCAATATGATGCTGAGAAGAATGTATGTTCCGTGGATTGGGGGTGGAGAGTTCTCTAGATGTCTGCTAGGTCTGCTTGGTCCAGATCCGAGTTCAAGTCCTAGATATCCTTATTAATTTTCTGTCTTGTTGATCTGTCTAATATTGACAGTGGAGTGTTAAAGTCTCCCACTATTATTGTATGGGAGTTTGAGTCTCTTTGTATGTCATTAAGAACTTGCTTTATGTATCTGGGTGTTCCCAGATATGTATTTGGTGCATATATATATTTAGAATACTTAGCTCTTCTTGTGCATTGATCCCTTTACCATTATGTAATACCCTTCTTTGTCTCTTTTGATCTTTGTTGGTTTAAAGTCTGTTTTATCAGAGACTAGGATTGCAACTCCTGCTTTTTTTTTTCTCCCATTTGCTTGCTATATCTTCCTCCATACCTTTATTTTGAACCTATGTGTGTCTTTGCATATGAGATGGGTCTCCTGAATACAGTACACTGATGGGCCTTGACTCTTTATCCAGTTTGCCACTCTGTGTCTTTTGATTGGAGGCATTTAGCCCATTTATAGTTAAGGTTAATATTGTTATGTGTGAATTTGATCCTGCCATTTCGATTCTAGCTGGTTGTTTTGCCTGTTAGTTGATCCAGTATATACCAACAGCCAACCATGTGCCAAGTCAGAAAAACAATCCCATTCACAACTACTACTAAAAGAATAAAATATCTAGGAATACAGCTAACCAGGGAGATGTACGATCTTTACAAGGAGAATTACAAAATACTGCTAAAAAAAAAATCAGAGAAGACACAAATAGAGAAATATTCCATACTCATGGATAGGAACAATCAATATCATTAAAATGGCTGCACTGTCCAAAGCAATTTAGAGATTCAGTGCTATTCCTATCAAACTACTGATGTTATTCTTCACAGAACTAGAGAAATGTATTTTGAATTTCATATGGAACAACAAAAAAAGCCCAATAGCCACAGCAATCCTAAGTAAAAACAATGAGGCTGGAGGCATGACATTACTCAACTTTATACTACAAGGCTATAGTAACCAAAACAGCATGGTACTGGTATAAAAACGGGCACATAGACCAATAAAATGGAAGAGACAGCTCAGAAATAAGGCTGCATATCTATGACCATCTGATCTGTGACAAAGCTGACAAACACAAGCAGTGGGGAAAAGATTCCCTGTTCAATAAGTGGTTCTGGAATAACTGGCTAAGCATTTGCACAAGATTGAAGCTGGACCCCTTCCTTACACCATATACAAAAGTTGAGTTAGATTAAAGACTTAAATGTAAACCCCTAAACTATAAAAAAAAAAAAACCAAACCCTGTAAGACAACCGAAGCAAATATCATCCTGGACACAGGAATGGGCAATGATTTTATGACAAAGACACTGAAAATAAGTGCAACAAAAGCAAAGGTGGACAAATGGGATATAATTACACTGTTGAGCTTTTGCTCAGCAAAAGAAACTATCAACAAAGTAAACTATCAACAAAGTAAACCTACAGAATGGGAGAAAATATTTGTAAACTATGTACCTGACAAAGGTTTAATATCCAGCATCTATAAGGAACTCGAGCAAATTTACAAGAAGAACCAACCCCATTTAAAAAGTGGGTAAAGGTCATGAACAGATACTTTTTAAAAGAAGATATACATGCAGCCAAAAAGTATATGAAAATAGCTCAATATCGCTGATCATCAGAGAAATGCAAATCAAAACCAGACTGAGATACCATCTCACATCGGTCAGAATGGCTATGATTAAAGAGTCAAACAATAACAGATGTTGGTGAGGTTGCAGGGGATGGGGAACACTTATACACTGGTGGTGGACGTGTAAATTAGTTCAATCATTGTGGAAAGCAGTATGGTGATTTCCCAAAGAGGTAAAAGCAGAACTACCCTTTGACTCAGCAATCTCATTACTGGGTATATACCTGGAGGAATATAAATCATTCTACCATAAAAACACATGCACACGAATGTTCATTGCAGCACTATTTATGACAGCAAAGATGCAGTCAACCTAAATGTCCATCAGTGACACATTGGATAAAGAAAATGTGGTATATATACACCATGTAATACTATGCCACCATAAAAAAAGAACAAGCTCATGTCTTTTGTGGGAACATGGATGAAGCTGGTGGTTATTATACTTAGCAAACTAATACAGGAACAGAAAGTCAAATACCACATGTTTTCACTTAGAAGTGGGAGCTAAGTGATGAGAACTTATGAACATAAAGAAGGAAACAACAGACACTGGGGTTTACTTGAGCAGGGAGAGGGGGAAGAGGGAAAGGAGCAGAAAAGATAACTATTGGGTACTGGGCTTAATAACTGCTGATGAAATAATATGTACAACAAACCCCCATGACACGTGTTTATCTACGTATGAAACCTTCACATGTACCCCAAATCTAAAACTTAAAAAATAAATGCACATGCATCATTCATGAAAATTTGCCATATTTTAGCTGTCAGAGAAAACCTCCATGAATTCCAGGGAGTAGGAATAATATTTTCTGGTCACCATGAAAAAATTAATGAATTTATTGCTGGGAAGGAAATAACCAAAGGATCTTCCTCCCAGGAACTTAAAATAAATGTATTAAGTAATATTTAGATAAAGCAAAAATTGCATAATTTATTAAGGATAAAAATAATAAAAGAATGACATATTATATCTATCATATATAACTAAAGCAATTTTCAAAGAAAATTTTG
This sequence comes from Cacajao melanocephalus, assembly GCA_963573385.1. Taxonomy (NCBI): domain Eukaryota; kingdom Metazoa; phylum Chordata; class Mammalia; order Primates; family Pitheciidae; genus Cacajao; species Cacajao melanocephalus. The sequence goes on from CAUYLG010067842.1 coordinate 3,878, forward strand.
TAGCATTACTTTATCAATAAAAATAAAAAGAAGTGAGTTAAGGCCCAATTCAAAGAGCTTGGAAAAGAACAACGTAAACAAAAAGCAGAAGGAAGAAATTAAGATAAAAGCAAAAATTAATGAATTAGAAAACTTCTGTTGATAGATAAATGACAAAAAGTTTATTCTTTGAAAAGTTAATTAACCACATTGTCAAAACACCCACATATCTAGCAGAAAAAAATAAAATGTAAATACACAAAATAAACATGACAAAGATGTAATAATCAAGACAGAAATTGTAAAAGATTACACTAGACTATTGTGCACAACTATGCAAACAAATTAATTGTGAAACCTACATGAAATGGACATTTTTTAAGAAAAATGTCACTTGCCAGGTTGACCCCAGTAGTAATATAAAGTCTAAACAGACCAACCATCATAGAATCAGTAGAGAAAATAATGAGCTCTCCCACAAATGGGTGCCAGGCCCACATGTTTTTTGACAAGAAATTCTGATAAATCTTTAAAGATTTGAGAAACCTATATGCAATAAATGCTGTACTAAATATAACAATATATTAAATCACAATAACTTTTCATTTAAAACAATGTTGGTATTGGTGGAATAATAGACTGACCACTAGAAGAGAAAAGAGAAATTCAAATACACCAAACTGCAAATGGAAATTTAATAATGATAGCTTTTCAAATCAGTAATGGAAAAGGAATGTTTAATATATGGGGTTAGGAGGACTGGATAGCCTTATGTATAAAAACAAAATTGGATCAATTTCTCATACCATCCACCAGGGTAAATTCTGAAAGGATCGGAGATTTAAACATGGTTTTAAATAGATCTTATTAATAATAGAAGAAAGTTTGTGTTAATTGCTTTGTAACCTGGGATTGGGGGAAAACTTTCTAATTATGACACAAAATACAAAAGCAATAAAGGGGAAAAGATTGCAAATGAAAAAACTGATAATTACAACAAAAATCTTTCAAAAGACAGACCCATAAAAACAAACAAACAAAAACAATACTCACAAAAATACCAACCCCACTAACAAAGTAGAAAGACTAATATAAAATTAGAAAAAAAATTATGGCCTGTATCATAGGCAAGGATTTGATTTCCTTAACATCTAGAAAGCTTCTTAAAATTTTAAATGAAAAAGATAAGACTCCTACAGAAAAATGAGCTAAGCATATGAACAGTTTACAGAAAAAACATAAATGGCCTGTAGCCGTATGTAAATTTGCTCACCTTTGTTCATAATAGAAATGTAAAATAAAGCTATACTGAGATAACATTTTTCGCCCATCAGATTACCAAAATTCCAAAAAACTGTGAACACACCCTGTAGTGAAACTCGGGGAGCAGGTGTTCCCATACATTACTGGTGAGAATGTTATATGACACAAACCTTATGGAGGGGAAATTGACATAACTCTCTAAATTAAATTTACCTGTTAAATACTATTTCTGAGGATCTTCACCAAAGATACACTGACAAAAATTTAAAAAGGTTCATTTATTGGATGATTAATTATGGCACTATTACTAATGGCATAAAACTAAAGACAATCTGAATATGCATCAGTAGGATTTGGTTACATAAGCTAAGGTATATACACACAATGGTGTCTACTGCAGCTATTGTAACAATGAGAAAAACTTCTGTCTAGTATCCTAAACTGATTTTAAAGATATATTATTGAGTGAAAAAAGCAAAGTATAGAAATGTACATGTAATATGCTACCATTCATCTCAGAAAAGGTCTTAGGTCTCTGTTTTATATTTTCATATGATATGGAAAGATAAACCAAAAACTTGGATTTATGATCAAAAGCAGGAACAGAGTGGAAGGGGCTTTATATCTCAATTTAAAGAACTGGTGAAACAAACGAGCTTAACTATAGACTAAGTTGGTGGGGAACTATTTCAAGTTAGTTTAAAACAGTAATTTTATTGTACATGTCCAGTGGAGTTTATCCCTAAAAACAAAGATAATTTAAAAATTCTTCCAGTAATCATATTGTTAGGGGTAATGTTGTTATTTTGAAAGTGTTGTGCATGTATTATACAATAAGACAAATGAGGAATTAGGTTGATGTCAGTATGAATCAGAATTTTTGACATGGGAGAAAGGATAGACCAATGGGCAACTCCTGAAGTCCAGAAGACCTTGGAGTCCTGCATTTGAGTCTGAAATGTCGGTATCAACTCATGATGTATTTGAAAAAAACAAAAGTATTTCTAACACTGGCCACAGAAAAGGCCCAGAGACCGTGGCTTACCCAATAGTAATGGGTCTTGTTGTTTCCCTAAAGTAGTCTCTGAATATCACTAAAAGGAAGTAGGGCTTTTTGGAGAAATGAGTGATTCCAGATCTGGGCAAGAAACGTAAGAAATAAATGTGGATTTAGTTATACATTTCAGAACACTCAACAGTTCCCCTCTGGCACAACAGTTTACTTAGCGTTTCAGAGGATGTAGAACAGGAAAAATAGCACAGCAGCAGGGCAGGGTCAGGTGTGAAGAAATGAAGCCAAATGAGTGGGTATAGTGATGCTGTGGTGTACTGCACAGGTACCTTGGTAGGATTGAGGCACTTTTTCTCCAGTTGCTTAGAGTGTTACTGCTCACAGCTCACGGCTGAATCTTTCTCTGGAAATTGCTTTCATAGGAGGGAAGCTGCCTTGCCCAGGGTTACTCCTGTATTCAGGAAGCAGCCCTGCCTACATTGGGACAACTTTAAGGGCTGTCGATGCTAGCGAGGGGGTCCTGAGGAGTTGGCTGAGGTTTGAAGTTGCAACTGCATTACAGTTTAGCTTTTTCCTCTGGCCAGTCCTGTTTAGCACCTTCCCCAATAGCACTCCCCAGTAATCTGTCCAGTTCTGTTTGCCTCATTTCCCAAAAGCACTCCCCAATAAACCTGGGTGCAAATCACCCTCCCAGTCTGTTTCTTGTAGAACTTGGCCTAAGAGAATGCGTATGAGAGCCATTTGACTTAACAGCCTTACTCTCCGTATAAGGTAGTATCTTTTTTCATCCCGTGGGAATAGCTTCCAGGGGTCCTAGCAAGGTGCATCCCAGTTTCAAGAATGCACTGCATTCAGAGAAGTTCAAACTGTGGATTCCCACCAGGTATTTATAATTCATTGACAGTCCTTCCAGAGCAGGTATAGTTTAATAATTAGAAATCATTTTACCATAAGTAATGTTGCTTGGTAACATAGCTGACATTCCACCTTTACTAGGTTTCCAGGGAAACAGAGATGGAAAGTTAACTCAAGGTTATTTTTCCATAGAGAAAGAACATGAGTTTTGTTAACCCTTTATTCACTTTTAAAAACCCATAAGTTCATAAAGATGAGTGAAACAAGGATCCCAACAACTGTCGTTTAGAGGATACCCGAAAACTAGTTCTATTATTATTTGAGACACGGTTTTGCTCTGTTGCCCAGGCTGGAGTCCAGTGGCATGATCTCTGCTCACTGCAATCTCTGCCTACCAGGCTCAAGCAATCCTTACACCTCAGCCCCCTAGTAACTACAGGCACATGCCAACATGCCTGGCTAATTTTTAAACTTTCTGTCTAGATGAGGTCTCCCTATATTGCCCAGGCTTATCTTGAACTTGGGTTCAAGAGATTCTCTCGCCTTAACCTCCCAAATTGCTAAGATTCAGCCAGTCTGCTTGACCAACTAACTCTCTATTTTTAAACCTTGTAAATAAAGAAAAAGAATAATTTTTATAGACTTTCCTATATGAACTGCACCTCAGGATAATGAACAAATCAGTAAAGGGAATTTCCTCTTGATAGAAGTATGCCAGCTAACAGATGAAGGGCAGAATTAAAAAGTGTCTCCCTTTTGCAGCTTCTACTGAAAAGATGTATCTAGGCCAAGATCATCAGTGACTGCTAATAGCACCAAAGGGAGACAATCAGACATTCTGTGCCCCTGATGGAAGTACACACTACTACCTATAAGTATTATTGCAAAAAAGTCTGACCTGTTGCTTACCAAGCTTCTGGATCTAAGTACCAATTGTTGGGGACAGAGGAATAAACTGAATAATACTGTGGTGATGCAATTTTCAAATTCCAGATTGTGGAAATCTCTATAGGACAAATGGCTCCGTTTCTACAACAAAGCTGTTGACATGGGGAGCTGGAGAGAGACGAGGGAAGGAGAGAGGAGGGGAGGGGAGCAGGGAACAACAGGACAGACAGACATGGATACATGAAGAAGGGAATGTATAGATAAGAGAGACCTGAGAGACAAGAGGCATATTAACCAGTTATAATGCATAAAACATACATATGTTGATTTTAACAATGTGTCAATTTATGATTCAGTTGAGCAAAATTAAACATTGAAGACCCCAGGCATTCTAATGACAGACACCTGGGCAACCTCAGGCATGCTAAGGATAGAGACACCTGGCCGACCCCAGGCATTTTTTTTGTTTGAGACGGTGTCTCGCTTTTGTCACCTAGGCTGGAATGCAATGGCACAATCTCAGCTCACCAGAACCTCTGCCTCCCCGACCCCAGGCATTCTAATGTGAGAGACTCCTTGCCCTGGCCAACCCCAGGCATTCTAATGATAGAGACTCTTGGCCAACCCCAGGCATTCTAATTGGAGAGACTCCTGGCCATCTCTAAGCATTCTAATGATAGAGACACCTGGGCAACCTCAGGATGATTAGGAAGAAATTATTATTAGTTTTTTTAGGTGAGATGATGGTGTTGATTGTTATTTAAGAGTTCTCTGTCTTAGTTCTTGAGGTAAAAAAAAACTAGAAAAAGCCTCAACTTTTAGACACATAGACAGAAATATTTTCAGATAAAACAAAGTAATCTTTTTTTCCTTCCAAAATATTCTGCACTATAGGAAAATGGATAAAAGATTATAGGAAACCAGATTGGTCATAAGTTGATAACTGCTGAAACTGAGCAATAGGGTTCATTACATGTTTGGAAATTTTCATTATAACAACTAGAAGCATATATACATTTAATTTTTAATATAATCTCCAGGGAATCTATTTATAGATATCACCTCGATAAAAATGTTTTATGTAGCAACACTAACAACAAAAAACCAACCAATAAGCCCTGGAAATAAACACCCAACAGTGGCGTAAGGTTGAATAAATGATGATGAATTCATACTTATATAGTCATTAAAAAGAATAATTTAGAGTCAAACCAGTTTACCTGAAGGAATTTTTAGGAATATTGCTGAATGAGAAAAACGAGATGCACATATGTATGTATGAGATCCTATTAAAAAATAAAGACAAAAACCCTACATTTGCACATTTGTATATGTAAGGGTGCCCAGAGAGTTATTAACGTGGGTAACTTGGGGTTGGGAAATTGTTTTGGGTAGATAGTAGAGTGGTGAGGCTGCTGAAAAACTTTACTAAAAAATTAAAGGAAGCTGTGGTGTGGCCCGTGTTCTGCTGGCTGTGTTCTCTGGGTATGGCCAGAGTGTGAGCTGTCAGGTCAGTACAGCTTTGCCATTTGCCAGGAGTGTCACAATGGAGAGGTTAGTAGTGATCATAGAGCGTCTACTGAATGCCCTGCCTGGCCTGAGATCTCCAGTACACAGGTGAAGATGCCACTCCTACTTCTGAAAAGCTGCCGTGCTAAGGTCAACAATTTTATGCACAGAATGCTATATTACTTAATTTTATGAGCTTCGATTTCCCCATCTGTAAAATGGTGTTACAGTACCTGCTTCACAGGGGTGCTATGAAAATTAAATACGTTCAACATGAGTGTAGTTACACCTTCTTGAGTCACATTCCTCTCACTATAAGGATCAAACAAACATGTTGTTATTGTCTCCAGGGGCAGGAAGATGGGTAGTGGAAATAGGTAAGGGTGGGGTGGGTTTGGGGAGAGTCAGAGAAAAGTCTGAGAGCTAAGGCATAAAAAAGTAGGGTAGAATATTATGATCATTTCTTGAGAACACAGAGAAGAGGCGAATTTTTTCATTAATTCATTTGAAAATATGAATTTAATGCTTACTATATTGTACAAATTTATTTTCTCACAGTTCTGGAGACCAGAAATCTGAGATCAAAATGTGGGTAGGGTGGTGCTTCCTCTGAAGGCACTAGGAATGATCTGTTCCAGGCCCCCTCCTCGCTTCTGATAGTTCTTGGTTTGTGGCAGCCCAATTTCAACTTCTCAAGGTTTTTTCCCTGTGTGCATGTCCGGCTCTGTGTCCAGATTTCTCCTTTTCTTAAGGACACCAGTCATATTGGATTAGGGGCCACTCTACGATGACATTATCTTTCCTAATTATATTGGCAATTACCCTATTCCCAAATAAGATCTCATTCTGAGGTACTGGGAGTTAGGACTTCAACATATCAATTTACCTAAAAGGAAAGGACATGGAAGTGCTCAAGTGGGTGTGCGGGTGGGCTGCAACCTTAAACAGGGAATTCAAGGGGGGCCTCATTGAGAACGGAACGCCGAAGTGAACGAAGGCTTGAAGGAAGTAGGGAGTGGGCCCTGTGCCAGGCAGAGGGAATGGCCAGTGCAGAGGCATGGAGCTGGAGCAAGCTTGGGACTTTCCAGGAACAGCAGGGAACCAGCGTGGCTGTAGCAGAGAGAACGTGAGGGAAGACTGGAAGGCAGGGATCCGGTTGAGATCATGTGGCCTTGGAGACCTGTGAAGAACTCTGGCTTTTACTCTGAGCATAATGGGGAATTATTTGCAGATTGGAGTAGAGGTATGATATGGTTTGTGTTTTGAGAAGGGTCACGTTGGTGGTTAGTTTGAGAATAAATTGTGAATGGGTGGAGAAGCCATTAGGAAGCTAGGGCTGTGATCCAGAAGAGAGATGACTGAGACAGAAGAGAGAAAGAGGTGAGGATTTCTGGGGCAATGTCTTGAGTAGAGTAGTAGAGATGGGATTTGCTGCACAAATAGAGGGATTGGCTTTAAAAAGCCATGGCATGGTACCAGGCCTCCGAAAATACATATGGTTTCAATTCTTTCTCATTACTGCAAATTTAAAGAATAGAATAATATCTGGTGGACAGAAGGCCCTCAATAAAGGTTAGTTTCTTTTCTTTCCCTTATATTTCTGAGTGTGTCTGACCCTACACTTCTCCATTCCCAATCACTCATCTTAATCTTTGCTGGCTCTTTAATCCTTAAAGAGTGTGGATGGTTGTTGGCTTAAAGCAGTACATTTTAAATTGTCCTGTGAGGAATCCTAGGTATTTGAGACAGTGCCATGGGGCCCAAGTGAGGATCAAAGAATGGCTAAGTGGAGGGATCTTGAGCTGTCCCTGCCCAATCCCCACTTCATACAGAAACTCTTATATCTGTGGTTTGTATAGGGCTTTATCTTTTGAAGAAAAGTGTTTCTGCTTTAAAAAAAAAAACCATTGTCTTCAAGTGTAGCTCCTGTCTATTTTTAAACCTTCTAAAACCAAATAAATGATTGATTCTTCAATGGTCAAATTTTAGATTCTGGTTCTACTAGTTTTACTAGTGTTTTTGCTACATATAGACTTTTCTACTTTATCAAATAATGATGATGATCCCCAATATTTGTTGAGGGCTAAACTTGCTTTTATTTAGAATCTTGCCTAGAAAATTGTAAAAAATTAAGCTATACACAAAGTCATAGATCCATAAAGGCATCAAAAGTTAGAGCTTGGAGAACTCTTTAAAAAATGCTCATTTCACCCTCTCAATTTATTAACAATAATAGAGAAATGTTGACTTGGTCAAGGTCACCCAAGAACAGCTGAATCTAGAATCCAAGTGACTTGTGTCGCAGGTCACCAGTTTTACCATTATATGCTGCTGGAAGGCAAGTGTCCTTAGACTAGGATAGAGAGTGTCATTATCCAGCTGTTGAAACAAAAGGCAGACAGGGAGTATGTACTGAAGACATTTGACATGACATTTACCATCCCTGGGAGTTCAGGTTTACAGGCTCCACCACATTTAAGAGCCTTTTAAACTCTCTAATTGCTCATTTATCTGATGTTACACAAACAGTCCCCACAGATACAGACTGACAGGTAAATAGCTTGTTGAGAATTTATTTAAAATGATAAACTAACATAATGCATCTTCTCTTGAGAGAATTACCAAAATCACAGGATTGCACCACAGTTTGCAGCTGTGTTTATTCCATAGTTACTATTGGCTGTGACCTTCTAATTTTCTTGGGGAATGTTTCATTCCTTGATCATGAATTACTGCACTGTAAGCAAAGCTGGTCGATCTTACAGGGATAGGAAGATTGAAGCGACCTGGTAAAGGTAAAAGAAAGCACTCAGGACTGGCCAGATCTAGATGGAAATCCTGCCTCTGCCTCTTAGATCTGCGTTTCTATGGGTAAGTTCTTCAGCTCACTATGCCTCAGTTTTCTCTCACTAAAATGGGAATTATAGTAATATCTACTCCATTGGATGGTTGTGAGAATTAAATGAGCTAAGTTGATACAGAAGCCTTCCCCCAACATCTCTGACCCATGCTTCCCAACTTCTCCTTGTACTGTGGTGATGGAGAGCTTCTTCCTTCTGCCTGAGGAAATTTGACTTACCACTTGGGAGATCTCTCTCTCTTTTTTGGGAAGCTCTTAAGTTGAGTTAGTATGTGGGTAAAGCTCAAGGAAACAGTCACCTGCAAACTATATCCCAGTATTAGGACCCACGTTCTTAGAAGTGTTGTTTCTTTTTATGAAATCATTTAAGTTGATTTTTATTGACCAATTTTGGGGGACATTTATACTCCCGAATGGTGAGCCACATTTTTTTCTATGACACATTTCCATGTTTAATTTACAATAAAAGGTTTTTAAATTCCAAGGAAAATAAGCAATTTCTTAATTGAATTAAGTCAACAACCTGTTTACTTTGTATTAGCTCTGAGCTAAATGCAAACTCTCAGGTTTTTCTTGTGCTGATTATATGAAAAGGGGCATCAGCGTTATTATTCATAATGCTTATTCTGTGACATTCCTGAGTTTGCTTAACAATGTTTGAGTCAATGTGATTAACTTGAACAATCTGAGTCCTCGTTAGTATTGCATGACTTGCCTTTTTTAGGTAGAAGGGGTTCCATTAGTTGGGTTCCAGACACGGACACTTGCAGTGGCAACCCAATCTCCCCTTGATAGTTAAGGTTAATCATCCCAGGTAGAAGAGTAATCTTCTTTGCCTCTTGTAACCCTAGCTAGCATGCAGAATCCAGCATGACCAGGTCTCAATCTTGACTTCCAACTGAATGAAACCATTGTTGTGTCACCCAGTGGCACTATTTCTCTCTTGGAATCTAAGACTTTTAAAAATAGTAGAGCCCCAAAGCATAGGGACAGGAAGTATCAATTCTTCAAATGAATTATTAGGTATAATAATGAAAGGGGCTATTCCTACTTCCACCTTTTGATTCCTAGACCATGTACACTAGTTTTGGGGGAAACAGTACCATATGTAGGACATAGGTTCAACAACATGCTTTAGGATAGTACCCCAACCTTGCAAGGTATTATTTCCCAACTGGCTCTGTAATGAGTCTTCAGCAAGCTACGTTATGATTCTACAAGTCTAGCTGCTTCTAGTGATGGGGTATGTGGTAAGACCAGTTGGAATTCCGTGAACATGAGTCACTGTTATATTTCTTTTGCTGTGAAAATGACTTATTTGGTCAGAAGCAATGTTGTGAGGGATAATAAGACAGTGACTAAGCATTTCATACATCCACAGATGGCAAAGGGCAGAGTAGGCTGATTTGTGTTCTGTAGAAAGGCCTGTTTAACAGTGGAGACGAATTGTTGCTCCTCTATGATGGAAGGGATCCACTGTAATTAATGTGCCACTGGAACCAGGTGGTGGGATGATGGGACATGGGCTCAGTTCCCTCCCCGTGCTCACCAAACATGTAACTGGGTGTGCCCAGCTTCTTGGGCTCACTTGACCCAGGAATGGGAAAAGGGCCCTGGCAGTGGGGTGAGCTTACAGTTCAAATAAATATCGGACCCAAAGAGTTTAGGCAGAAAAAGAAAGAGAGAGGAGGGGAGAGACAGCTCCCACACTGCTGTGTAAGGGGATCCCAGAGAGGGAAATCTGCACAGGCAAGGGGCAGTGGGGTTTTAACCTGGGAGTTAATCCCTCCCCATTCATGTTCTCCTTCAATGAGAGGAGTTCTTCCAGACTTCCGCTGGAGTGATGGATCTTCAGGCTGCTAGGTCTACAACTAGAGCCTCCTCCTCCCAGAACTTTTGGCGGGCTTTCTGAACAAAAGAAGCTCACCTGGAATTTCTACCTAGCCCCCATGCAGGAAAGTTAGAAAAAGAGCTCTACACTCCTGGATGGTGGGGGGTGGAAGGAGGGATGGTGGGGGGTGGAAGGAGGTATGGTACTGGGAAATTCCTGCCTTTGAAACACAGGCAATTTTCCTTAACACAGTGCCTCACTACCATGTGACTAGATGGTTTCCTAGGGAATGGCACCACATTGGGCTTTCAGCATTGATCTCTGCTGCTGGCAAGTTACTACTCAGCAGAGGTGGTAGGCAGATTAGGATTGACCAGTAGAGGCCTTTGTGAGTTCATACATAGCCTCTTTTCCTGAGTGGGATGAGTGAGCAATTGCATAGGACACAAATGCACATCCCCATTTTTAGGGGTACATCCTCATATTTTCCCTGCAGACCTCCCTGGGAAAAGACATCACTAATGTTTTTCTTTTGAAACACAAACCTTGTGGCCAAACCATTAGCCACTGCCTGTGAATCATTGTAGACCTGAGTTCCTGATAATCTTATTCAGTCAAAGTAGGTGACAAAAGGGCTGCTCAGTGGTCTAGGAGGATCTCCTTTGACTATTATTTTTTGAGATACTCCTGATTGGGTTGAACTTCTGCAGCTGCCCACTTTCAGTTTGTACCAGCATATTGTGCAGTACTATTTGTAAATCAGATCTAAGTTTTTATTATTTGTCAAATGGTCATAAGAATTTTGTATGATACCGAAGGTTTGAGATGAGGGAGAGGTAATGGAAGAGTCTCAGTTACTTGCTCATGCAATTTACTTGTGCCCAAAGGACCTGTTCAAAGTAGATCTTATATATACCATTTTACATAATGGAGCTGCTATACATACCTAGTCTTAAGGCTTTACCACATGCACAAGAAACAGCTCATATCTGGTCACTTGATGTTTCACAGACAGGTATTCAGTCTCTCCTAGAATATAAACCAAACATTCTCTCTCAACAGGTGTAACAGTTCATAACTATATAAAGTGGTCATGGCCTTGCTTCAAAACCTCAGATCGTGTGCTATTATCCTTTTTGAGGAGAATTCCAGAGGCTTCATAGACTATTTTTCTTGCCTTAGATATCTCAAGTACTATTGTGTGTCCTGGGTCACGTGATCTAAAGGCAAACCATCTTGCACTTTACTGAACCTGCCTAAAAGCCTTCATTTGCTTTGTTCCACCACACAAAACTGGGGGTCATGTGAGCTACTCAGTAAATAGGTCAGAGCAGCACACTCAGATGTATTATATACTGCTTTTAAAATCCAAAAGGCTTATCAAGGATTGGATCTCTTTCTTAGTGGTAGGCAATGCAGGGAGCAGAAACAACTTTTATTTTGGAAGGAATGTCCTAACAAATTCTCAGACCATTAGGCCTCCAGAAAATGCACCAAGTCGGTTGGTTTCTAAGTTTTAATTGAGTTTATCTCCTGTCCTCTATTAGTGCATGTATTTGTAGGTGTTTTATACTTTCACCATGTCTAATCAGCATGAATGTCATTTGTAATACATTAGTGTAAAACATTAGTGTAATGTTTTGTAGAATGTCATAATCTAGCTCCAGGGACTAAAGACTTTAGTCCCTGGAGCTAGATTATGACATTAAGCAATAGAATTAACATAGCCTTAAGGCAAGAGAGGGAAGGAAGGTATATTGCTGTCCCAAACATAAAGGCAAATGAATTCTGAAGGCCCAGATGAGAAAGAATTGCCAGAGTAATAACTGCCAATCAGGTGCTAAGGATTGTATTGATTTGCTTTATTAGAAAGATTCTGTATTGGGAACACCACCTGATCAAGTTTGCAATAATTCATTGTCATTCTCTAGGATCCACCTGTCTTCTTTACAGGCCAACAACTGAGTTAAATGGGTATGTGATAGGAATTACTACTGCTGCATTAATCATGTCTTTTGTGTTACTAATCTCTGTGATTCCCAGTGGGATGTGGTGTTTCTTTTGGGTTAACTATACTGTTAGAGGAAGTTGCAGGGGCTCCACTTGATGCTTTCTGCCATGATAGTCACCACTCTATAGTTCAAGGGGTCATTATAGGAATTCTACCAGTTGCTTAGTATGTCTGTTCTGATTCTACATTCTGGAAATTGGGAGATAATCACAGGGTGAGTTTGTTGATCTATTGGACTTACCATGAGATGTTCCCAGGCCAAAACTATTTATCATCTGATCTCCATAAGCCTCAACAGTAAATGTTACGCTACAATGCAACATTGAGATATTAGCTTCAACTTAAGCAATATTTAGAAATTCTAAAGCTTTCACAGTACAAAGTAACCATATAAATGGCCACAAGTCTTTCTGGATATGTCTTTCTGGATAGATAATTTAAATTTTCTGGATAGAAAGATTTAAATTTTATACCTGCGGATGTAATGCAGGGACCTACTCAGAAGGGCCCAATTTTACCTTCAAGGGGCTTTCTCAGAACTTGCAAGAATCTCTAACTTTCTATAAGGGTATTCTTCAGGCTTCTTACTGCTAGACTTAGAATATTTCTGGTTATATAGGTACAGTCATTCTATAACAGGCTGTCAATCTATTTTATTCTTAGGAATACTTTTGACAATCGTCAATTAGCCATTGTCAAAAGTTCCAAATTTTGGATTGGGTGTGGTGGCTCATGCCTGTAATCCCAGCACTTTGGGAGGCTGAGGGGTTGGATCACCTGTGGTCAGGAGTTTGAGGCCAGCTTGGCCAACATGATGAAACCCTGTCTCTGCTAAAAATACAAAAATTAGCTGGGTGTGCTGGTAGGCACCTGTAATCCCAGCTACTTGGGAGGGTGAGGTAGGAGCATTGCTTGAACCTGGAAGGCAGAGGTTGCAGTGAGCTGAGATCATACCACTGCACTCCAGTCTGGGCGACCAGGAGAACTAAACTCTGTCTCAAAAAAAAAAAAAAAAGTTCCATAGAATCAAAACGTTGTGATAGCCACTTCATCTCAGTTCCCTACTACATTAATTACACCAACCTTGTTTCAAGTGATTATGTTCTACAATGCAGTTTCTGCTACTTCTGGATCCTATTATTTTTATTTTTCATTAAAATGATGGAGACATTAAAAATGGTAATAGTATTGTACATCCTATGCTGAATTTATTCCTAAGGTATGTTTGTTGACTGTATTGTAATTAAAATTTTTGTTTCATTTTCTAATTGTTTGCTTCTATACTTGATGTTCATGTATTGAATTTGTATGCCATGTTCTTGCTAAATTCACTTATTAATCCTTGGATTCTCTACACAATTATGTCTTCTATGCATAAACATTTTATTCCTTTTTCAAATTTTATGAATACATATATTCTTTATTACACTGGCTAGAACTTCTAGTACAATGTTTAATAGAGGTAGTGATAGTAGACATCCTTGTCTGGTTTTTCATAAAAGTTTTATGTTTCCTCTGTATCTAATTTTAAAATTATGAATGAATGTTACATTTTGTCAAATAATTTTCTGCTTCTATTGAAACAATCAGATATTTCTTCTGTATTTTCTTAATTCACCAGTGAAATCATTTGTCCTTGAGCTTCCTTTGCAGGAAATTTTTCAATACAAATTCAATGTTTCAACTAGTTATAGGGTTATTCATATTTTACATTAAATCTCATCAGTTTCGGTAGGGTGTACTTTTAAGGGAATGTATATTTTTCTAACTTGTTGAATATATCGCCATATTCTTTTATTCTTATTTTTTAATGTTTACAAGATCTGTAAAATATTTCTACTTTATTTTTCAATATTGGTATTTATATTTCTTTTTTTTTTTTTCCTTTTTAGTCTTACTAGGGAATTTTCAATTTATTAATGTTTTCAAAGAGCAACTCTTGGTTTTGTCTCTATTATGTATTTTCTGTTTTATCTATTTTTATTTTGTATTTTTTCTTCTTTCTTTGGCTTAATATGTTCATCTGATGTAGGCATTTAAATGCTATGAATTTTCCTCTTAGCACCGTTTTTGCCATATCCCAGAGGTTTGGATAGGTTATTTCACTATTGTTCAGTTCAAAGAAGCTTTAAATTTTCATCTTGATTTCATTGTTTACCTAATAATCATTGAGGAGCAGGTTAATTTCCATGTATTTGCGTGGTTTTGAGGCTTCCTTTTTGAGTTAATTTCCAATTTTATTCCACTGTGGTCTGAGAGAGTCTTGATACAATTTCAATTTTGTTAAATTTATTGACACTTGTTTTGTGGCCTATCATATGGTTTATCTTGGAGAATGTTCCATGTGCTGATGAATAGAATGTATATTCAGCAGTTGTTGATAGAATCTCCTATAAATATGTTATGTTCGTTTGTTCTAGGGTATAGTTTAAGCCATTTTTTCTTTATTGAATTTCTTGATGACCTGTCTGGTGCTTTCAGTGGACTATTGAAGTCCCCCACTATTATTGTTTTGCTGTCTGTCTCATTTTCTTAGGTCTCATAGTAGTTGTTTTATAAATTTGGGAGCTCCAGTGTTAGGTGTATATATATTTAGGACTGTGATGTTTCCTTGTTGAACTAGTCCCTTCCTGTCATTATATAGTGTCCCTTCCTGTCTTTTTTAACTGCTGTTGCCTTAAAGTTTGTTTTGTGTGGTAAAAAGAACAGGTGCTTCTGCTCATTTTTGGTGTCCATTAGCAAGAAATATATTTTTTCCACTTCTTTGCCTTAAGTATGTGAGTCCTTATGTGCTAACTGTGTCTCTTGAAGATAGCAGATACTTGGTTGGTGAATTCTTACACATTCTGCCATTCTGTATCCTTTAAGTAGAGCATTTAGGCCATTTACATTCAAAGTTAGTATTGAGATGTGTGGTATTCTATTCATTATGCTATTTGTGGCCTGATTACCTTTTTTTTAAATTGTGTTATTGTTCTGTGAGATTTATGCTTTAAGGAGGTTCTATTTTAGTGTATTTCAATGCTTTATTTCAAGGTATAGAACTTGTTTTAGCAGTTCTTGTAGTGCTGGCTTGGTAGTGGCAAGTTCTTTCAGCATTTGTTTTTCTAAAACAGACTGAATTTTTCCTTCATTTATGAAGCTTAGTTTTGCTGGATACAAAATTCTTGGCTGATAATTATTTTGTTTATGGAGGCTAAAGATAAGGTCCCAATCCCTTGTAGCTTGTAGGGTTTCTGCTGAGAAATCTGGTGTCCATCTGATAGATTTTTTTTCATAGGTTACCTGATGCTTTTTCCTAACTGTTCTTAAGATTCTTTTCTTCATCTTGACTTTAGATATCCTGATGACTATGTGCCTAGCTGATGATCTTTTTGTGATACATTTCCCAGGTGTTCTTTGAGCTTCTTGTATTTAGATTTCTAGCTCTCTAGCAAGGGTAGGTAACTTTTTCTCAATTATTCTCTCAAACATGTTTTCCAAACTTAGATTTCTATTTTTCTTGGGAAAGCCAATTATTCTTAGGTTTGGTCATTTAACATAATCCCAAATTCTTTGGCAGCTTTGTTCATTTTTTTAAAAGTTTTTTTTTCTTCATCTTTGTCAGATTGGGTTAATTTGAAAGCCTTGTCTTTGAGCTCTGACATTCTTTCTTCTACTTGTTTGATTCTATTAACTTTCCAGCGCCTTTTGCATTTCTCTAAGTGTGTTCTTCATTTCCAGAAGTTGTGATTGTTTTTTATTAATGCTATGTATTTCCTGGGATTTTTCCATTCATATCCTGCATCTTTTTAAAAAATTTCTTTAAGTTGGAGTTCACTTTTCTCTGGTACCTCCTTGATTAGCTTAATAATTGACCTGAATTCTTTTTCTGGCAATTCAGAGAGTTCATCTTGGTTTGGATCCCTTGCTGGTGAGCTAGTGTGATCTTTTGGTGGTGTTTAAAAACCTTGTTTTATATTACTAGAGTTGTTTTTCTGATTCCTTCTCATTTGGGTAGACTATGTCAGAAGGAAGATCTGGGACTTGAGGGCTGCTGTTCAGATTCTTTTGTACCACTGGGTGCTCCTTTGATGTGGTGTTCTTTCCTTTCCCCTAGGAATGGGGCTTCCTGAGAGCTCAGCTACAGTGACTGTGATTTCTTTTCTGGCTCTAGCTGCCCAGTGAAGCTATAGGGCTCTGAGTTGACACTGGAGAGTGTTTGCAAAGAGTCCTGTGATGTGATCCATCTTTGGGTCTCTCAGTCATGGATACCAGCACCTGCTCTGGTGGAGATAGCAGGGGAGTAAACTGGGCAGTGTAAAGGTCCTTGGTTATATTTTTGTTAAGTGTACTGTTTTTGTATTGGTTGGACTCCAGCCAGGAGGTGGTGCTTTCAAGAGGGCCTCCGCTGTGGTTGTATAGGGAGGATTGGAGCTTGTCCTAGGGTCACCTTGGGATAAGTATTTGGGTTTTTCAGGTGGTGGGCAGGGCCATATAATCCCCAAGAGATAATGTCCTTTGTATTTCCTCCACTGTCCCACAGAACCTTCAGTGGCAATCTACCTCCTTCAAAGGGTCTGTGGATTATCTCAGCTTTCCTGAGATACGTTCCTGTGGTATGTTCCTGTGATAGGTCTTGGAGCAAAAGTGCATGATGTGGGTCTCCACAGGCTGCTCTGTCGGAGTTCCCAGTTAGTCTTGCCTCCTATTTGCCATTTTCCTTAGGTCTTCTTTGCCATATTACTTAGTTTCTATCATGGTTTTCCCTCTATTTTTTTGATTTGGGTAATTTATATTTTCCTTTGAAAACACATTTCATTCATATCTTCAGAGTTACTCATTGTTGAATGAAGTGTTCTTTTGTGTATCTTTGGATTTCCTTTCATTTGTGTTTTCTACTTTTTTCATTTCTAATTTTATAATTTTGTACTTTCTACATTGTATTTTTGACTCATATCCTGTATCTTTTTAAAAAATTTCTTTAAGTTGGATTTCACTTTTCTCTGGTGCCTCCTCGATTAGCTTAATAATGGCATATTAAGCTGACAAATGATATATTAGCCATATTGAATTTTTTCTCTGAAGAATCTGCTCTTAAAATATTTAATTCTATTTGTTTACTGCCAATTTATTTTTTTCTTGAACTTTTTAAAAATTATTTTTCTGTTTTAATCATTTTGAATTTTTTCTAGTTCTAATTTGTAATGTTATTTTTAAAAGATATTTAACGATTGCAGTTAAATCTATTATCTTTTACCCAATAGTAATTGAGATGTTTTTCTCCTGATTTTCAAGTGTTTGGCTTTTCTGTTTCTACATTTGCTACTTAATTGTTTTATTGTATTGCCATCTTAGAATGTGGTTTGTATTATAATAGCTTCTTGGAATTTATTCCTGAAAGATGTTAATTTTTATAAATGCACTATAGCAACCCAGAAAGACATAATTTTAATTATTCACATATTTTATATCCTTATATTTATATACTTTATCTGTCAAAGATTGAAACAAGTGCACTTGAACCTTTTTATTACTCTTATATTTTTGTTAGTTTCTTTTATTTTCCTATGATTTTCCTTTACAAATGTTGATGCTTTGTTATTTGATTCCTAATGGTTCATGACAGTATAATCCACATGGACTGCAGCCTTCATCATTACTAAATGACTGCTTCTGTCCCTATGCAATGCTTTTGACCTTGAATTCAATTTTGTCTAATAACAGTGTCACAAATCCTGTCTTACCTTCATTCAGATTTCTGCTCCAGATTAGAAGTTTGGGTTGGGGAGAACAGAAGTGGTGTAGCTGCCCATCTCTCTCTCAGCCCTGCCTGCGTTATTTCCTCTTGTAGTAGAAGAACAGCCTTCTGCAGGGTTCCCCTGCTTCTTCCTGGCCCACTTAAGCCCAGTGTTTCTGTCTCTCCTAGGTGAGCCCTTGATATCCCTCTTACTTATTTTTTCAAGTTTTCTAAGCACTGAGGATGCACTCATGAATTAAATACAGACTCTGAGTCTTAAAGTCCTCTCGCTTTATTGGAGACAATCAGAGGATAAAGTCACAGTGCAGAAAAATAAGAGTTACAATTGATGCAAATTCTGCTCTGTGTAGTTAGATGCTGTGGGACTCAGACAAGGAACACTTCCCCAATCCAGTCTTCCTGAGGAGGTGACATGAGGTGACATATGACCTGAATAGGAGTTAGCCGGGAAAATGATGAGGAATATGTGGATATAAAAGACAAACAGGATAATATAATCAGAGTCATGGAGATTGGTATTAATATTCACTCTTCACAGAGAAAGTAGTTAAGTTTCAAAGAAGTGATATACTTAGGCCAAGGTAAGAGTTCATAGGTGGTGGGGTCAAGACTTGAATCCAGGGTTATATCTTTCTAACCCTAAAGTCTGTGTTCTTCTCTCTAGTGCGTCACTTGCCCAAATACATTTTTCTCTGTCACATTCCATTTCCTCACCCTCTTTATGTGTTTATATTTCTAGCTATCACTCTCTTCTCTAGTGACAAAGCTTTTATACAGAGGAACAAAAATGGCAGACAATAGTTAGTCTAAACTACTTTCTTTCCAAAGAGATTTGTGTTTTAATTGCGTAAGTTAGAAGCTGAAAGAATGCAACTCCTGCAATGGAATTCCATGCTTTGTTTAGAGAGGGAGATTTCAGAGTTGCCTTGTCAATGTCTGGTAAGTTTCACCACTTGAGCTGAAAGTTGTGAGTCTGAATTGAAATCTGACCTTGTTCTGAGCATCCCTCTTTTTCTTTGGATTTCTATTCTTGGTGTCCCTTTACTCACACTAATTCCCAAATTCTTTGTACAAGGAGTCTCCCACTCACTCCCTTTATGACTGAAGTCATGGAAGACCTGGCTTTCTGGTGGAAGGTTCTAATAGGGGATATAGGCTGCAGTAGATGAGAACAAAAGTTTTCACCATTTATACTTTTCTAAAGCCACTCTTGCTTATGTTCTGGTTCCTCTTTCATTTCCAGGTCTTGTGGGGATCCTTTTCCTTGGAGTTCTGGGCCGTCCTTGTCTAAAAAGATTTTCAGAGTTGTGGACATGCTTAACTCAATAGTGTCAGGAAGAGGCTGAGAAAGGCTTGGGCTCTGTATGACTATTCTTCTCTGAATTCACACTGCCCTCTCAGCCTACATCTTTACTCTTTATTGTGGGGGCCCTCTGAGGCCTTCAATCTAATTGTTCACTCCTCCGGGGTACATTTGCAGTTCAGGCTGGAAAGCAAGGACTTTGCCTTAGCCTTGTGTATTCCCTGTTTCAGGGAGACAGGTGGTCTTGCCAATAGCCTGGTCAGTGAGTGCTGTCTTGCGCACAGGCATTTTATTATGTGGCTCAGTATTTATATATATATATATCATATATATAAAATATATTAAAATATATAATATATATAAAACATAAAAAGTATATATTATATATGTGTATTTATTTATTGCACTTTAGGTTCTGGGGTACATGTGCAGATCATGCAGGATTGTTGCATAGGTACATACATGGCAATGTAGTTTGTTGCCTCCATCCACCCGTCACCTATATCTGGCATTTCTCCCCATATTATCCCTCCCCAGCCTCCCTACCCCCTGCTTTCTCTATTCCCCCACAACACACCCCAGTGTGTGATGCTCCCCTCCCTGTGTCCATGTGTTCTCATGGTTCAACACCTGCCTATGAGTGAGAATATGCAGTGTTTGATTTTCTCTTCTTGTGTCAGTTTGCTGAGAATGATAGTTTCCAGATTCATCCATGTCCCTACAAAGGACACGAACTCATCGTTTTTTGTGGCTGCGTAGTATTCCATGGTGTATATGTGCCACACTTTCCTTGTCCAGTCTATCATTGATGGGCATTTGGGTTGGTTCCAGGTCTTTGCTGTTGTAAATAGTGCTGCAATGAACATACGTGTACATGTGTCTTTATAATAGAATGATTTATAATCCTTTGGATATAGACCCAGTAATGGGATTGCTGGGTCAAATGGAATTTCTCTTTCTAGATCCTTGAGGAATCTCCACACTGTCTTCCACAATGGTTGAACTAATTTACACTCCCACCAACAGTGTAAAACTGTTCCTATTTCTCCACATCCTCTCCAGCATCTGTTGTCTCCAGCTTTTTTAATGATTGCAACTATAACTGGCATGAGATGATATCTCAATTTAAGTCTGTCAC